>SAUA01000087.1:0-145177 GCA_004335185.1 Phoma sp. RAV-16-625
CAAGTAACCCACCCATCCACCAGCCCATCCACCCCCAAAAACCCCGCCATCGTCGCCGCAGCCCCCCAATCCCCCCGCTGCACAAACACCGCGCTGATCAGCCCGAAGGTTAGGTTGCGCCCGCCCATACACTGCACGAAGCCTGCGGCGAAGGAGTCGGGCGGGATGGGCATGCCGAATAGAGAGGCGAGGGTTGTGGGGGAGAGGAGGCCCAGCAGGCCCGTGGTTAGGAGGAAGGTGGTGACGCTGTAGTGGACGAGGCGTTTTTGGGGGGTGGTCATTTTTTGGGGGGTCGGGGGTGAGATATGCGGGTTGAGTGGGTTTTTGTAGGGGGGTTGGGTTGGATTGTGGTAGCTGAGGAGAGGAAACTCAGTTAATTGGGCTGTTTGAGTAGGTTGAGATGGATTGAGAGGAGGGATGGGTGATTTTAAGGTTGTTGTTGATGTTGTGGACTTGACGTCATCTACATGCTTGAGCGGTTGTTAACGTCTTGATATGAGATGCAAGGCAGTGCTGCTTCGCGTATTTTTTAGTCTGGTTGTGTGGATAGTGTGACAATATCACGATTCCTCTGAATTGTTGTTGGAGTGTCTATACCTCTACAAAGCTTGAATTACCCAAAGTGGAAGGTCTTATGCAGTGTTGATGACGGGTATCGTGGGCTGGTAACGAATTTCGTGCAAATACGCATCGGAGATAACGACACCCAACCCACATCTCTGCTTATAGCTGCACACAACACTCCCGACCGCCGTCTTACATTCATGACAGGCGACCGTCCCGCAGCCACGACTAAGCGTGAGGCCGTGAGGCGCGTCTCGACACCATGAACCGGCTCGAGTCTGGTGCTTCGTAGGGCTCAGCTCAGCCCGCGACGAAACCTATTTCAAGCAGCGGGATCCTGGACGAGATGCGGCTAGGAACAAGTGATCTTCAAAGCGAGAATCCTGTATGCGCAGCTGTAGGCGATGCAGCTGCTGCGGACGGACGTTATTCGTCACAATACCCGTGCAGCTGTTGGGATGGGAGTCGCAGCGCCTCAGCCTCACGAATCCTGAGCCGGCTGACAGCTGCATCTCAGCCATGTTCAGCTGCCACATGTCGGAGTTTCCGAGTCTTCGTTCACCGTTGTGGACTCTTTCAACAGCGCGGCTCCCTTTCGCAAATCTATAGCGTGTGCAACTCCCAGTAAGTCTTGAAACGAGCCATGCGATATTGAGGAATCCCTTCTCGAATACTCGTCGCGAATCGGAGCCATGGAACGTCCAAACTCACCACCTCCGCTCATGTCACCCTTGGGATCACCAGAGATACGGATCTCACGACCAGAATACGCATCAATACCGCAGCGCACGAGCGACGATGAGACATACGACTCGAGAACGGACAGGCGTTCCAGATTCGAGGAGGCCATGGAACCAGGTCTTGGAATTCAGATGAGGCCATTTGCATCGCCTGCTTCACCAGGGAAGTCATATAGTCAGCAGTCGACACCCAAAGCCGGCATGTTCTCGTCATATTCACCAGCATCACCACGGCCGCTATATCAGAGAACGCCCGACACCCTCTACTCCTTCGGAACCGGCATCTCACGTGCTCGAACAGATCCTATGACCGAAAGGCTCATCGCTCACAGAGCGACGCAGTCTGCGAAATGGAAGGTACATTGGCGGACGCCCTCGATGATGGTGTTTGCATTCGTTGCTGGCATCGTACTTGCGCTCGCGCAGCACTTCTGGTATAGATTCTTACACCACAGAGCTGTGTAAGACGAAGATGTCAAGTTTCGCTGGGTCCTGTACGGACGGGCGCTCGCCTACTTATCAAAAGTAGCCTTTGGCGGATGTGTCGTTCTGGTCCTCCGCCAACGTATCTGGAGAACGTTCAGGGAGCGAGCATTTTCTGTGCTGTCTATCGATCAGCTGTTCGGTGCTACGGATGATCCGTCGCTGTTTGTTAATTGGGAAACGATTTCGAATGCCCCCATTGCTGTCGCCATTGCTACAGTCTTTTGGCTCATACCACTTGCCACGATCATCTTCTCGCCGGGTGCACTCACTTTTGGCGATTATCTCGAGACCAAGTCTGTTACCCGAGGCGTCCCTCATATTAACTTCACGCAAGAAACGACAAAGGACTGGCGCCATCCAGTAACGTACAATCCCAATGACGACGAATTGACAGCGCCAGGCGGGAACAAGAGATCCATCATGTATTATAACACGACCGACAAATCTCGAGATCCCACAACTCCGGGCTGGTTCGACTACTACGACCAGCCTTCAGCCGAGCTTAAGCGTGTCGCGATGCTGTTTAGCTTTAATATGATGAACCACTCTACCCACAGATTAGGCGCACGGCAGTACGTTTGCGGGAAGGCTCAGGCGGGCGGACCGTACAACTGCACCTTCACCCAGAATTTTGTTGCCCCAGCTTACAAGTGTGATCTGATTGCAGACGGTGCTGGCGTCAACAGCCGCTTAGCCAACCTGGGTGCGCCTTTCAACATATCATCACTGGTTCCTGAGGGTCGCAACGTCTATCACGCCGAAGTAGACCTCGGTGACTACAAACAACCACAGATGGAGAACTTCCAAAAGGGTCCAGGCGGCCTCCCCGTGGGCGATGTTCCGGCTGATCTTGGGGTCTTTAAAGCAGAACCGGTCCTGTGGATTGGGTACTCGATCAACTCAACAGAGCTACTGCCCTCAGATTCGCCCTATAACACAAGCTGGACCCACCGCTACGACCCCAAGATTATCCGATGTGTGATGCACGAAGCCAAGTACACAGTGAAGTGGAACTTTACCGGGCCGTACTTCATGGAAATGGCAATGCCGGAGTTTCTGGGTCCGGTCATAGATACCAACTTCACTCGGAGAGCGGACGGAACACTTGACTACAGCGCGGACCCTGTGCCAGCGGAGAACTTTGTGAGGCCGCTTCCAGACGTTGGCTTGTACAAGAAGATAGCAGCTTACCACGCCATGGGCGACGTGCTACGGAACTTCCTTGGCGGCAATGTCGAGCTGGAACCGCCTTTGCCAGGCCCTTCCTACCCGGTCGTCTCTTCAGACGTGACCAAGACTCGCCTGGTTGGCGTCGACAGTCTACCAAAGAAGGACTTCGGCAAAGTTCTGGAGTCATTCTTCGCCGATCTGGTTCTTTCGTTGTACTCTGCGCCTGAGATGCTGGTCGTCGACGAGCAAGAGGTTGCGGTCAGTCGTACACAATGGCAATCATCTTTCGTCTACGTTCCCGAACGATTGTGGATGTGCTATGCGCCAGTCATCTTAGTAACTCTCATCATCCTGCTCTTCGGCATCTTCACGATCTGGGAAGACGGCGTCACCTTCTCCACCGGCTTCTCTCGCATCCTTGTCACCACCCGAAACACGACACTCGACGATATCAGCCGCGGTGCTTGCCTCGGCAACGACCCTTTCCCCATGGAGCTCATGCACACGCGGTTAAAGTTTGGAGTTTTGAGCGAAGGCAGCGAGAACGAGTACATGGGAACCGAAGGCTTTCAGCACTGTGCATTTGGAGTTGAGTCGGAAGTCGCGCCGATCAGGAAAGGCGTGCCTTATGCAGGTCTTAGACGGCGGAATCTTTTCGTCACCGATCCAGTCTCAGATTAAAATACCCAGAGACTCAATACATATTCATTTCATACAGATTCCATTCCACAAACCACCCGCCCCCTTTTTTCGTAGAAACTAGCAAATCCCAATAACGCCATTCACAGGGATATCAATACTCGTCGTATAACTCGCGGCATCACTGAGCAAATACACATACGCACCGCCCAGCTCCTCGACCTCGGCCAGTCTTGGAATCCCCCCGTAGTACTTGAGCTGCTGCTCCCAATCGGGCTGCTGCTCGACCCAGTACGTCATAGCCGTCTTGACCAGACCCGGTGACACGCTGTTGACGCGGATCCCGTACTGTGCCCATTCCATGGCGAGCGTGTGCGTCATGTTCTTGACGCCGGCTTTGGAGGCGCCGTAGGGGGCTGAGGGGACGCGCTGGGGGGTTGTTAGTTGGTGGAAGGGGGAGGGGGGGGAGTAGGGTAGGGTACCTTGTTGGGGCGGTGCGAGGCCATGGATGCGGTGAACACTATGGAGCCTTTGACGCCTTGCTTGATGAATGCGCGGGCTGCGGTGCGCGCGGTGTAGAAGGATCCGTAGAGGTTCACGCCCCATAGCTGGTCGATTTCCTCGGTCGTAAAGTCTAGTGCGGGCTTGTGCTTTGTGCGGCCTGCGTTGCATACCTGTGTGTTGTCAGACGCTGATTGTGACCCGCATGGCAATGTCAAGGAAATCTATAAAGAAGTCGAGTTGCAAGAGGATAGAGAAATCACGCACCATGCCGTGCAAACCCCCCGCTTCTTCCAAGATCTTGTCTACCGCCGCTTGCACAGATTCCTCCTTCGTGACATCGGCCTGGATCGCGAAGATCTGGCCTGGGTACTTTTTCGAAACGGCAGCAAAGTCATCGCCTGTCTCGCCAATGTCGATGGAGTAGATTTTCGACGCGCCGTTGGAGAGGCAGCAGTCTGCTATCCCGAGACCGATGCCTGGACGATCGTTAGTGGTGGGTTTGGTGAGGGATGATGTTGCGGGAAGTGAGGTTGGAGGTGCTGAATGGATATGACGTACCTCTGTTTGCGCCGGTGATGGCGATGATTTTGTCCTTGAGTTGTACGGTCTTGACCGGCCCGGATTCGGGGACTGCGTTCATTTTGGCTGCGGAAGATGTCATGTTTGAAATATGAGGTTAATTGACAGTGATGTCGAGTGGTGACAGTATCGTTGGTTAGCAGGGGAGGTGGAGTTGCGATGAAGACGTCTTGACTTCTGGAACTATTCGGTAGCTATCTTTATAGTTCCTCAAATCTACTATTACCCCACAAACTTCTCCATAGTTCACACCATGTTGGGACCATTGTGGATCCGTTGTGTCGTGACGAGCTGTACGATGCAAGGCGGCCTCGTGGCCATGTGCCTCGAGACGGTGCACGTTTGCCGGATGCCGAGACCGATGTTACCGAAAGCGAAGCAGATCAGCACTCTGGTAAGCGGAACGTCTTATGATTAATAGTAACAACATCTTGTCTCATGTATTGCATTTATTTTTGTCTGAATGAACGCCGCTTTTCAAACGTTCCTGTATAATCTAGTTGAACACAACAGTCTTGGCACCGTTCAGGAACACACGCTTCTCGCTCCACCACTTGACGGCCGCGGCAAGCACCTGGCTTTCAACGTTGCTGCCCTCGACAACCAACTCATTCGGGCTCAACGCGTGGTCGACCCGCGCAATACGCTGCTCGATGATGGGGCCCTCGTCCAAATCCGCGGTCACAAAGTGCGCAGTTGCACCGATGATCTTCACACCGCGCTCATAGGCCTGGTGGTAAGGCTTTGCGCCCTTGAAAGATGGCAAGAAAGAATGGTGGATGTTGATGATCTTGCCAGACATCTCAGTGCACAGGCGAGGAGACAGGACCTGCATGTATCGCGCCAGAATAACAAGATCAATGTTGTGCTGCTTGATGAGCTCCAGGATCTGGCTCTCCTGCTGCGCCTTGGTGTCCTTGGTGACGGGGAGGTGGTGGAACTCGATCCCGTGCGCCTTGGCCATGTCTGCGAATTCGGGGTGGTTTGACACGATGATTGGGATTTCGATCTTCAGCTGTCCAGACTTGACGCGGAAGAGGAGGTCGTTCAAGCAATGCCCGATCTTTGATACCATGATCAAGACCTTGGGCTTTGTGTCAACGGAGCGGATGTCGTATGTCATGTTCATCTCTTCTGCAAGACCGGCCATTGACTTCTGGAGGGCGGAGAGCTCAGTCGCATGTCCAAAGTGCACGCGCATGAAGAAAGTCTTCGACACCGGGTCAGAAAACTGCTGCAGGTCGAGAATGGTAAGGTTCTCTTTCGCAAGCAGGCCTGTGACAGCGTAGACAATACCTGCCTTGTCCGGGCAGGACAAAGTAAGGAAGTGGTCAGAGCCAGCCATTTTCTGGGATGTTGAAGTTGCTTCTGGTTCACGGGATCCGAGTTTCTGGAGGCCCACAGGTGATGTTGAGATCTGACGGCGAGAGAGTGGTGATGACTGCTGCGGCACTGAAATTTTATGAACGGTGTTTTGCCGGGTCCGGAAAGCTTGTAGCGGTGCTTGTGCTTGTCGACCCACAATGGAGCGTGACGATGTGGAAATGCTTCGAGTACTGATGCGTACTGAGCGTGTAAGCATGTCTAAAGAGATGTGACAACAATTGAGACGCGGCACGTGTTCTTCTGGGCTTTTCGTGAGAGGAATTTGAGGTTTCTGTTTCCGGTGGCCGAGATCGGCCATCCAATCAGAGCCTAGCCTCTCCGCTTACTCGCCGTTTCCCTCGACCGAATTGTTCACACGAGGTCTCGTAAGATAGGCGCACATTCAAGATTGCATTAACAAGATGCCCAATGTATATCTAGATGACGAAACAGCCAGCAGACAAAACTTGGAATCGCATACAGGAGTGTGTGCATTCTACGAGAGCCGCAAACGCGCATGTAACTGTTCAGTTGCGAAACTCTTCCGAAACAAAAGCCCACGATCTAAGACCATTGAACTCGATAGTATCGAAATTGAGTACTCCACAGGTGATTCCTAGTACGCGATTACTGTCGCGCTTGGCCTGGTTCGCGGCGCTGGTCATGACTGAGAAGGGGGCTCCACTGCAGATCTATGAGGCAGAGTACTCTTATGAGGCGTTGCCTCAGCAGATCATTGAACATTTCTGGGATCGAAGACCTTGTCTTACCTGATGGTTCTTACACTATGGCCTCATGGAGGAGATGAATATTAGGCAGGCTAATCTACCGAGCAACTATGAGCATGTTCAACAAGCTTCTTGAGCGTATCAAATCTATCGATCCGTATATTTTCATCATGTGTTGCCTCAACAGTTGTATAGTGGACGCAGTACATTCCTGCCTGCGTTGCCGGCACGATATCTCTTTCCCAGCTGTCACCGATCATTATCACATCTTTCGCTCTCATTTCCAAGTGCTCCAGCACTTTTGCGAACAGCCCATCGACCTTCGATACCCCCAGTTTGTTGGTGGTTGCTAGATAATCGATGTACGGTGCTAACCCCAGAGCTTCGACTGTTCGCTCCTGCGCGTCTTGAGGCCCTTCTGTGATGACCGCGATCTTATGACCATAGTCCCTGAGTGTCTGTAGGAGGTTTAGTACACCTGTCTTCAACTCCAGGCTCTCCATCAAGACCCTCTCGTAGCAGTCTAAGAGGGCTTGCATCTGCCCCTCGTACAGCTCGATGTTGTACTTCTGTGCAAGCTGCTGGAATCGGTCCTCGCGATACTGGTGTGATGTCTTCCTCTCGATAAAGGCCGAAGCTGTCCCACGAGCGAGAATACGTTTGTATTCGGCATGCAAGTCTTCCAAAGAATAGGGTGGTTTGCTTTCTTCATGCACGCTTCGGAGCACTGCTGTGACGGCGGCTGCGGACGCTTTGCGGAAGCTGTGCAAGGTATCATCCAGGTCGAACGCATACCACTTTGCTTCGCGCAGCCGAGTTCGAACACTCTGACTCGTGAGTAGCGCTCCAAGCTCAGGAGTTTCTTTCATAGTCGGAATTGTGGAAGTTGGGAGACGTCGTGCCTGTTGCTAGCTGGAAGTTCCCTTTCGGTTCAGCGCGGCACCCTGAGTCAGCATCCAGCCGGATAGTCACGTCTCGCCAACCACCATTTTCTGCCTTCATCAGTTTCAACAAATCTTAAAGGACATAATATCGCCTACTCACAAGATCGACTTCCAATGCCAAGCTAAGCATGACTCGCATCTGGGGTTCCTGCGCGGGGAAACGCCACCTACGCAGCCGCTGACCCACTCAATTACCTATCCCGCATCCCGTGCGGAAAGGCTTCGGCATTGCACTCTCGGTTGCATGTCAAGTGTAAAGCAGCTGCTGAATGTAGACTGGAGGGAGACTTTTCGGTTGAAATTGTACCGAAAACTGCTGGTGATCACCACGCTACACGCAAGAAGTTTCCCGGTGTTGATACATAGTGCAAGCTTATTCCTGGTATCATGCATCCAAGATATCGAGATGAAGACTTCGCTGGTTGTTGCGATAGGATTCGCTATCCAGGCAGCTGGGACCGTTATTGGGAGCAAGAAAACGGTGTTGACGACGGGCAGGTGAAATCCAAAGTGACAGCGACTGTAGCTAACAACCTTTTAGAGGCGCAGAGCCTGTTCGACCATTCTATGTTTGTGCAGGACAACCGATATGATGCATTCTACAACTACATAGCATACAGCGACAAAGGACCATGGTCTGTTCGTTTCACGGCCTGGTATCTTGCTGGTTTACTACACCGAAACGAAGGAGATGACCTGGAGCACGCAAAAGCTGCTATTGAAAATATCATCTCTGTCCAGATGACGAATGACTTCAACGCCGCATGGTATGGCACGTACAAGCTCTCGCCGGATCAGCCTGAGCCAGCGCCAAACTCAACCTTATATCCACCGAAAATTTACGAGACCTATGACCCAAACTGGCGGGAATTCGTTGGCACGCAATTGATCCAAGTTGTCGAAGAGTTCGGCCATCTCATCGGCTCTGATCTGGTCTCTCGCATCGAAGATTCTCTTGAAGTCGCTGCAGTTGGTGGCATGCGCCGCAACGGCACCTTTCCGCAAGACGATAATTTGACTTTGGGCTACAGCAACCCGGGGATGATGCGAGCTCTTGTAGTAGGCTGGATTGGCGCTCGTCGAAACAACTCCACTTTCATTGATTTTGCGAACGACCAAGGTACAAAATTGCTCCAACTTTTTCAACTCAACGGTTCGAACACACTGTCAGAATACAATGCGCCAACGTACTACGGAATTGACTCGTGGGCGCTGGGTGCGCAGTTGAAGTACGGGCCGAAAGACCAGACCTTCACTACCAACGCGAAAGTCATCCTGGAAGAGCTCTGGCGTGATCTAGAAGAACACTACAACGGATACCTCGGACAGATGGTCGGCCCGTACGACCGCGCATACACACGAGATATTGTGCAGCACTCCTCCATCATCTCGATGTTCTTCTGGGGCATGTTCGGTCACCAGTACGGTCCGCAGCCCCCAAAACTGGAGAGTGACCTGCTCTTCGACATAGCACAGGGTGCTGCAATCGCTCTCATAATTGATACTGTCAAAACCATAATCCCTGTGCATGTCCAAGAAAAGCTGAAGGGTACATTCACTGGCCCGGCTAGACACCTCAACAAGACTATCTACGATGACCTTGAGGGCAAGCACCCGCGCATCGCAACATCGTGGATCAGTCGCGAATTGATGATCGGGGGTGAGCAGCTTGACGAGGAGAAGAACAGAGGTGACCAGTTTGTGCCTGCCATAGTGCACTGGGCCGGTGATCAGAACCACAAGCCGTTCCCGTTGAGCACGTTCTTCTCGCTGTATCCGAGCGCGAGCAGTATTCATGCTGTTGCCGAGCCGAACAGGTTGACAGTCAGCTACCCGAACCGAACGCAAGAGGGGAGTGATATCTTCACGTTCGCTTTGAGTAATGTACCGCCGAGCTGGACGCTGGGAGGGCATAAAGTCACAGGTTTGGATGGCGAGCTGCCATGTGTCGATATCAAGGTCAATGCGGAGGGTTTAAAAGTGCAACCTGTGATTTATGGGAAGACATTGAGGAACCACTTATTCCACAACATCTCATATGCTGTACCTGAGGACTTTGAGGGGACGCCGAAGGTGGTTTTGGACATTGAGTATACGTGTTGATGAGCGATACCGAGGACACGGCGGATGTAACGTTAAGGCAAGCAAAGTTGAAAGGAACCTTGACTGTCGTTTTGCGCTATTGTCATCTTGTGTATCTCTATGCTCGTCTACATGGTCTTCTTTTCCAACTCAGGCTAATGTGTCAACATCATCGCTTCTACGCTGTGGAAAGTAAAGCACACGCACCAAGTCCCCATCTCAAAAGTCCCAAAGTGTTCCAAAAGCATGCAACCCTGCTGCTCTACACCCTTGCATCATCTCATCGTTACCCTGCATATTACTCGTGATAAAGATAACCTCAGCCCCAAAGCTCCTCCATGTATCCTTGAGCAACTGCACACTATCTGGTCTGCCGCCCCTTTTTTTCGAGTCCCAGAGAATCATTCTCTCCGGCTCGATGTGTTTCTTGATCAAGTTTGTAATTGTGGGTCCGAAGGTGCGCTCCTGGTCAGAACCAATCCAGATGAAAAACCAGTCAGGACTCTGTATACAAGTTGAGAGAGCAGCACCGATGCCGGTACCAGTACAGATGCGAATGCCGCGCTTGTACATTGCGGAAGCGTGTCCGACGCCGGCTGTTCTTCGTCAGAACTGATACCAGAAGACAAATCAGGGGACGAGGGACAAACATACCGAACTTTAGTTGTCGTGTCCATACTGTCTTTGGTGGGTCGGCTACAAGATTCCTTGTAAAGTCACCTTGGACACCGCAGATCATGTAATGATGGGTAGCCTTTCTTCCTTCGCTGATGATGCCAAAGGCGTGGTACTCCATAATTGAGGTTCGGCTGATGCGTCCTAGAAGACCTTGCTGCATGCCACGCTCGAATCGAAGAACTGCGACTTTGGGGGATGGAATCTCGACTTCGACTGGAACCTCACGGAGAGTGACCCATGGTATCAGCACACTGCGAATGGTCAGCGAGTGGTATCAGTCGTTTAAAGATGACTGACAAGATGGTCATAAAAACTGCAAACCACAGCTCTTGCGCACTGAGGAGAGAGTGGGTGTTTGTCCTCCATCGGCCGAGTTTGATGTCATAGGTGTTACCCATAATCACAAAAACCCAGGTCATCTGCAGGCAATCAGTCATGGACGCAACAGACATCGGTATAAGGCCACCTACGGCAAGTCCCAGCCATCCAATGAATCTATGGTGCTTCTCAAAGACATTGTGGTAAGTGCTGAACGAGATGTTAGCATTTGCTAGGATGACCAGAGCGAGTAACACTTACTTGCGGACCCACGGGAAGGCACTTAGCACTGAAATGATAATAAAGATGTTTGTGATGATACCACTCGCGATCACGGCCGGATGCTGGACAGCCCGGTAGCGTATTATGTCGACGATCTTGTAAACAAGCCAGCTAGCACAGCGTTAGTTCGATGGACCCTAGATATCGGAATCAACCTACGCGGCACCGGAAAGCGCACATCCCGAGTGAACGCCACCCAAATGTTGCAGCACAGATGTTGCTGCGAGTTTGATCCTCAATGGAGCCCACTGAGAGAAATCAGCAGCTTCTCGAAAATTTGGAGTGGAGGGAGTACATACACTTCGCAATCCATATATGGCCAGCAAGTACAGAAAGCGAACGAAGAGTTCGTTACGCATCAAGATAGCGCATAGAAGGTTCCCCAGTACCAATGCACCGAGATGGTTCTCCGCGTACTTGAATCGACCGAGTGCAGCCAAGATGATGCCGACGAGGTTCAACAGGACGACAAAGGTAAAAAACCTCCGGTACACGTTGAACCATAGTTCAAACAGAATCCAGCGACTGGTTTTTGCTTTTATTGGGACTGGCTTTTTCACAGGTTCCTGCACAACTTCGATATGACAGGTAGTAGCCTTGACCGGCTGGGGCAATGAAAGCTCTGGTACGCTCGTGCATGGTGTAATGCCTTCGTGCACTGGTGATGTAGGTGATTGTATAGGACTGAGTTCTGTATTTCGTCCTCGGCTTGTGTAGACGAATGGAGGAGGGGCCATCAACTCCAGTGTACTGTCGTAAATGCCCTTCTCGGCATCATCAATAGAGTCTTGACTGCAGCTATCGATAGAATGGACTTGTTGGAACCTTGACATGATGCTGCCTTGACTCCAGCAGGTCGATGCAAAGATGCTGACTGAAAGTGTGACAAGGGTGATGTAGATTGTTGGGTGCTTCCATGCATTGTCGGAGGGTGAGTTTTATTCAATGTCGGAGAGAGAAGCCAAGACCGGGCACTTGGGCTGCAATGGCCGGAGGTAGATGAGCGACTTCCATATCCAGATATGGCAAGCTAAGGAAAGCCTCGTGTGGAGGGTATGATTTTCCATGGCATCGAGACAATTGTGAGGTATCGGCGTGATCAGAGCGTGTGGCCGTCCGTGCTGACCCTAGGATGGAGGCGAGCAGCATGTACTCTGTCAGAGCAATATATCGAGATACCGGTAACAATGTCGTGCGTACCGCCATGTTACAGCCACACTGTGGCCTCAGATGTTGCTTTTGGTATAGACGCCACAGCCGCCTATGAACAATATTGGCGGGAACCGAGATAAGCCTTCCCAGTTACCGTCACATTGCATTCCGTGAGCTAATTTTCGTCTTCTTTAGAATTAGCGCAACAATTATCACGATCTGATATGAGGCTCATTTCAACTGCCAGGCATGCCAAGAGATGTCGCTCGCCTGGATCATTGAGATGTAAACGAGCATTTGTTGTTCCATACGTGGATATTAGAGCTCTGCATATGCGGTCCGACATCCGACGTTTCTTGTTCGTGATCTCACGTGCCACTGCGTCAATGTGCAGCAATATGAAGCCGAAGCTAATATGGCTAAATTGCCTCATTAGCCCATAGACTACAACTCATCTCGGACCGTACTCACATGAGATACCCAGCATGATCTCACCTTGCAGCTAGATCCTTAGTGGAGAGCTCGATGTCTCTTCTCAAGCGTTGCGAGCCGGGTCCCAGGATTACACTTTCAGCCGCACGCTAGCGAAGATCGGCTCCCTGTATTTTATATGAGTTGCTTTGTGAATGGCCATGTCCTCGGGTAATAAGAAAGACCTCCTGAACATTGACCATTTAGCAGCAAACCTCCAGGAACCAACATTGCCATGCGGCTGCGAGTCAAGAGATATACTTGCACCAGCTATATTGATAATGACGTCGCCGGCTATCCAGATCCAGGGCCAAATTCAAGATGTCCTTTCACAGGTTTTGAAAAGTATACATTTCCTCCCATTCATGATGAGCCCACTGCGGGTTGGGTCGACTTTTGATGTATGCCAGGTCAAATGATCACAGTAACTCTCTCTCTCTCTCTCTCTCGTCGTCGAGGCGCAGTGACAACACAGCTTATGCTTCCGCAGAGACACCTGGTGTTAGGTTGGTCATATGGACACTCGTCCACATTGGACGGTTTTTGATGAGTCACCTCGAGTACGGAATTTTGAGTGGTCGTGAGCCATGTAATCGAGCTGAGATGACGTATTGTGGCTACTCGCAATCTTTGATTATATAAAGCGACAAACACTTACGGGAGGCCACACAGGGATGAAAATTGCGTATCCAATTGGTCTGTATGTACCATTCCTAGATGACCGTAAAAGCAATACATAGGCCGAGCGCTAAAATATATGGCGAAAAACGTGGACCCGTCCAGGATGTGGTCGCGTCGCTCGTCGATAGGCTGATAGCGCCGCTGTTGTCTACTGCAGCTAGTCTGTAGTCAGTAAAGTGATCCATGATAGCGACGAGCAGTCCACACACCTTCTCCAATATCCTCAGCCTGCTGTCCGACAGCTCCGTTCTGCCGCAAGCCAACCTCGTCGGTACACAGTTTGACCAGTGTACTGTTACTGCGCAACTTTTGCAACTTGAGTTCCGCATCCTCCATGTTTTGCTTAAGTTGTTCGGTTTGTTTCTTATTTAAAACCTCCCCTGCCAAATGTTCGTCATACGCAGTCTTGTTTTTCGCCAGTTCCGCCAGGTTTTCCAATTTATCCAGTTTCTTGCAGTCTCTCACAGCTTTCCGATGAGCGTCAATTACGCCACACTCAGCTGTAAGTGTGGTGTTTGAGCTTAATTCCTGTAGCTCAGAGTTGATCGCGTCTTTCTTTGTCTCAATGTAGTCAATCTGCTCCTGAGTGAGCTTTCTGGACGCGAGCATGGCGTCAAGATTGGTCTGGTTTGCAGCCATGTTCGATAGATTGGTCAGCGCTGCTATGCGCTTGCAGGTGCCTCGAACCGATCTTTGTGTCGAGGCTGCATTCGCGTTGGCGGATTGTTGTAATTCGAAGTGCGGAAGTTCAGGCCAGGCATACGATGTCATCACAAGCGTGGCGAGGGCAACGAGCCAGCTGTGTGAACGCATGATGTGATTTGGCGGTAGGAGTGCAGCCAGCTGCCGAATTACTGATGCTCGAAAAAAGAAACGGTGAACCTTCCAGAGGAGATAGGTGAGAGAAGAATACTCCGAGTCTCCTGTGTATGTAGACTCATTTCGATGGTTAGTTCGACGTATTGGGGCGACGTGAGGTTCGGGCCACTTCCTTTCGCTGATCCGGACGTGTGCGACCTGTCAACGTTTCATCCCACGTCAAATACCTGACGTTAAGCATCAACGGCGACCCGCCAACTAGTTTCACGAACTCGGTTCTCCGACGCCCATGTCTTAAGAATAAAGCCGTAATCTTGGGATACGAGTTGACGTACATCAGTTGGCTTGTAGCCGCTGGAAGCAGCATTCTTCAGAAGCGTATGCGGTCCACCGACCAAACATCGAGTCTAGGAAGAGTACATGTTAAGCTTCTTAGGCAGGGCGTATTCAAGTTAATGGAACAGACACACGCGAAACAGACTCACAACGTGTCGGAGATCCAAAGGCGTAACGTGCACCACTAGTTGGCACTCCCACCGCTGCTTGCAATCAAGGCCCGAGACCTGGAGGCAGACACGTGGCTGCCGAACGCGTAAGAACAGACCCATACACCCGTCAGCGCATCTATAGTGCGATCTAACCTCTGTTTCTAGAGGCAGTGATGTCGACTGTGTGGCCGTGAAATTCTACGCACGAGAAGGGTCCCCAGTCGTCCTGCAGCTGGTACCATGGGGACGAAACAGCAAACTCGGAAAGGCGGCAGGCCAGTGGCGAGTAAGACCATCGACTTCGACGTGTTTGCCAAGTGATGGATGATATCGCAGCAGGTAAAAGCCCGGTGAAAACGAGGTGTGCATACATAGGCAGAGAGGCATTGGAGGTGAGGCGGCAATCGATAAGATGGGCTGAGTCATCGCGGGGAAGGGAAGGCGCGAAGGTCGGAGTCAATAACATTTTGCCCCGCCACAACAGTTCTTCGACATCACCACGCCCCGCCATGTCGATTGACTTTCCAAAGGAAGAGGAGCGCATCCTCAAGCGCTGGGATGAGATCGATGCCTTCCTGACGCAGGTTGAGTTAGTACGTACACGGAGAATTAGCCCACAGCAATATTTCTGGTGGAGTGCAAACCACGGCTAACACAACTGCGACAGTCCAAAGGAAAGGAACCTTACACGTTCTACGATGGACCGCCTTTCGCGACGGGAATGCCTCACTATGGCCATCTTCTGGCCTCGACCATCAAGGATATTATCCCACGATACTGGTCCATGAACGGACGATATGTCGAGCGTCGTTTTGGTTGGGACACCCACGGTGTGCCCATTGAATACGAGATTGACAAGGAGCTGGGAATGTCCGGTCGTGACGCCGTGAGAGAAATCGGAATCGCAAAGTACAACGAAAAGTGCCGGGCTATCGTCATGCGCTATGCGACCGAGTGGAGGCACACGATCAATAGGCTGGGTCGCTGGATCGACTTTGATAACGATTACAAGACCATGAATACAAGCTTCATGGAGTCCGAGTGGTGGGTTTTCAAGCAGCTCTACGAGAAGAACGCCGTCTACCGTGGCTTCAAGGTCATGCCTTACAGCACCGAGCTGGCCACTCCCCTCAGCAACTTCGAAGCCTCGCAGAATTACAAGGATGTCCAGGACCCCGCCGTAGTCGTCACCTTCCCTCTCGTTGAGGATCCGAACACATGTCTGCTGGCCTGGACCACCACACCTTGGACCTTGCCCATGAACACCGGTCTCTGCGCGCACCCCGACTTCGAGTACATCAAAATCCACGATGAGGCCTCCGGAAAGCATTACATTCTGCTCGAAGCACTGCTGCGAACACTCTACAAGGACCCGAAGAAGGCAAAATTCAAGATTGTGCAGAAGCTCAAGGGCAAGGACCTACTTGGGTGGAAGTACGAGCCGCTGTTCGACTATCTATACGACGAGTTCAAGGACTTCGGCTTCAAGGTGTTGAACGACGGATACGTCACAGCTGACAGTGGTGTGGGTATCGTTCATCAGGCACCCGCCTACGGTGAAGACGATTACCGAGTCGCCAAGGAACACGGCGTTATCAACGAGGACCGTCTCCCGCCCAACCCTGTCGACGATGCAGGCAAATACACATCGGTCGTGCGCGACTTCGAGGGCCAGCACGTCAAGGCTGCAGACAAGGGCATCATCAAGCACCTGAAGGCGAGTGGCAGGCTCATCGTGGACTCTCAGCTCCTGCATAGTTATCCTTTCTGCTGGCGTTCAGACACACCTCTGATCTACCGCACAGTCCCATCTTGGTTCATCAAGATCCAGGACATCAAGGAGAAGATGCTCGAAAACATCCAGGGCTCGCACTGGGTGCCTTCTTTCGTCAAGGAGAAGCGCTTCGCAAACTGGATCCAGAATTCTCCAGATTGGGCCGTTTCGAGGAACCGCTTCTGGGGTACACCACTACCTCTGTGGGTCAGCGATGACGGCAAAGAGGTCGTTTGTGTTGGCAGTGTTGAGGAGCTGAAGAAGCTTAGCGGTTACGAGGGTGAGCTCACAGACATCCATCGTGACAAGATTGACGATATCACCATCCCCAGCCAACAAGGTAAGGGTGTTCTGAGGAGAACACCCGAAGTCTTTGACTGCTGGTTCGAGTCTGGATCCATGCCTTACGCAAGCGCACACTACCCCTTCGAGAACGTTGAGCAGTTCGAGAAGTCATTCCCTGGTGATTTCATCGCAGAGGGTCTTGACCAGACTCGTGGATGGTTCTACACACTGACAGTGCTTGGAACACATCTGTTTGGCAAGCTGCCATTCAAGAACTGTGTCGTCAATGGAATCGTGCTTGCGGAAGACGGCAAAAAGATGTCGAAGCGTCTGAAGAACTACCCTGACCCTCTTGGTGTAATGGAGAGCTATGGTTCGGACGCCCTGCGACTGTACCTTATCAACTCGCCTGTGGTTCGCGCCGAGACACTTCGCTTCAAGGAGGCAGGTGTCAAGGATATTGTCTCCAAGGTCCTGCTGCCCCTTTGGAACAGTTACCAGTTCTTCGATCAGCAGGTAGCGCTCCTGAAAAAGGTCGCCGGTCTCCATTTCGAGTTCGACCCTGCTGCTGAGAAGACCAACTCTAACGTTCTTGATCGATGGATCCTGGCATCTTGCCAGTCGCTGCTGAAGTTTGTTAACGCCGAGATGGCTGCGTACCGACTTTACACTGTCGTCCCGCGCCTACTTGAGGTATGTACTTCCTTGGCCGAGTTTACAACAGTCATTCTAATGCTCACAGCTCATCGACAACACCACAAATTGGTACATTCGATTCAACCGCCGCCGTCTGAAGGGAGAATACGGCCTAGAAGACACAAAGCACGCCCTTAACACATTATTTGAGGTCCTATATACCCTCTGCCGAGGTCTCGCTCCCTTCACTCCCTTCATCACCGACAACATCTACCTCCGTCTTCTTCCCCACATTCCCAAGGAGCTCCGCGGCGAAGACGACCGCAGTGTGCACTTCCTTCCTTACCCGACTGTGCGCGAAGAGCTTTTCGACGAGGATGTCGAGCGTCAAGTCAAGCGCATGCAGTCAGTCATCGAGCTTGGACGCATTTGCCGTGATCGCGCCAACAAGGGCTTGAAGACTCCCCTGAAGGCGCTGGTCGTAATCCACCCCGACCAGCAATACCTTGACGACATCAAGTCGCTGCAGAATTACATCTTGGAGGAGCTGAACGTCCGTGACCTTGTGCTATCGAGTGACGAGGAGAAGTACAATGTCCAGTACACAGCAACTGCCGACTTCTCGATCTTGGGCAAGAAACTCAAGAAGGATGCGGTCAAGGTCAAAAAAGCTCTACCTAATCTCAAGAGCCAAGAGATCAAGGACTACATCAAGAAGGGTGAGATCACCATTGAAGGCATCAAGCTGGAGGGCGAGGACTTGCTGGTCAAGCGAGGATTGGCAAAGGACGCCGAAAGCAAAGACCAGGAGTTCAACACCGACAACGATGTTCTCATCATTCTCGATGTTGCGAGCTACCCAGAGCTTGAGCAAGAAGGTCTAGCCCGTGAGGTCATCCGTCGTGTACAAGATCTGCGAAAAAAGGCTGGTCTCGTGCCCACAGATGATGTAGGTATGGAGTACAAGGTCCTGAGCGATCCCGAGAACGTAGGTCTGGAGGCAGCGTTTGAAAACCAGGGGCCTCTCTTCGAGAAGTCACTGAGAAGAAATGTCGACAAGCACACCGTTACGGAGTTGGACGGCAAGATTCCTGAGAAGGACAACGACACAGTCATTGCTGAGGAGGAGCAGGAGATCCAGAAGGCTACCTTCTTGCTGAGACTCATCAAGTTGTAAGGGTCGGATGAATTGAAGCGAAGCATGTTCTGGCGCACGATATGATATCAAAAAGGGCTAGATAGACGATGAGATGAATGCATGAAGATCTTAACAATCCCATTGGATGCCTCTAAGTGCAAATAACGATGGTATGTTGCTTATGGAAGAAGTGCCACCTTGCCACCTTGCTCCGTCACCGTGTCTTGTATGCCTTCTGTAAGATGTGAGTACAAGTCTGATCATTTCCAACACGGAGCCTTACCAAATAACAATCCTTCAGCTTCATAAACTCCTTTGCACACATGTCCTTGTGCACATTGTTGTAATCCGCAAATATGCATTTGCCATACACAGCGCTCTGCATGACATCAGCATTCTCATCCTCTTTTCACAGTTTTGCAGACAGACACACCTCTGTCGAGCACTTCCCCACTGCGGAAGCGAGCTTATCAATTGGTCGTGTTCGTCCTGGCATGTTTGATGTGGTGGATGCAGGTGTCTCGATGGGGTCAAGACCAAAAGGTTGATAAGTGTAATGCACTGACGCCTTGGCACAGACCCTTGCCGGTGAATCGAGGGCGCCAAAAGCCGGTGGTTGGTTGCGGGGACACCAAACAAAGCGCGTCCACCATCATTGCGCGTCTTTGTCGCCGTTTACCTTTGGACCTTCAAGCGCCGTTTTGCAATTGTTACCTTGGACGCTGAGGCCGTTTGCGCACATTTCTTGCATATTCTTGGGCGTCCGACTCTTTGGACGCTTTCTCACGTCGACACACGGCCGCTCATGTTGTCGCGAACGCGCCGCACTTTACGTCGCGAGCTCGAATGCCATCCCCCATGAACGGCAGTGGTTACAACACGCCTGATTTACATAGAGATGACTTGTCTGATGAGGGTAAGTTGACTACCTATATTGCTTCTCCTAATCTGCACATTCACGGCAGGGTAAACTGACATTCGCAGCTATCGAACTCCTCTACTCGATAGTCCACCGCGCTTCATCCTCACCCGACCACTCCTCGCGCGCTCTCTTCAATGCCTACGAAGAAGTCCTTGAAGAATACGGTCTCTTGCCTAGCGATGACGCAGTCCTACACCGGTTTTTGTTCCGCATGCAAAAGGATAGGCGCGGCGACGAGAATCTAGTGCAAAGATTTCAAAGAGTGTTAGCGGAATTTGATATCGTTGTCGACGTTGATCCTGAGGGAGAAGGGGTTGAGAGCACCAGTAATGCGAACTATGGCATGCGCAATGGTGATAATACAGCACCCACTGCTGCGTATGGTGGTACAAGAGGGCTGACGCGGCGAGGAAGCTTCGACAGCTTTTTTGATGGGACAGCGGATAAAATTGCGGGAAGCGAGGTCAGAGATGCGCCGAGGAGTAAGAGAAGGGGCTCGCTGAACCATATGTCCAGTGGGGTTCTGGCGAAGAGACGCTCCCATTCAGATACAGAGGCATTAAGATTCCAACAAGCGCAACTACCTATTCGCAATGGAGTGAAAGGCCCAACGCAGAGAAGGTCGACTTCTGGACAGTACCAAGGACGCCAGCGAAACGCATCGATTTCGAGTCGTGGGAGTCTCCGTATTCGACGAGATATTAACACCATAGCTTCGCAACAGAGGGACTATGAGGGGACGGACAGTGGGTTCACGGATCGTACTACCAGCGTGGATCTTTCACGCGTCCAGGTCCCTGGTGTGAATGCGCCAATCCCTGCCGATCGATACAATCGGCACGACCAGCACGACTCTACTCATTACTACCAACAATTTGTTCCGGAGCCTTACCAGCCGTCGGATACACGATTACTGGACGAGGCCGAGACCTTCGAGCGTCAGCGCTTGCATCGGGTAACTCGAGGCTGCATACAAACCTGGCGCAATCGCACACAAGATCTAATCGAGAGGCGCTACGAACAGGATGCGCTGGCTGAAAGTTTTGATCGCAGAATATTGCTAAGGCTGATGCTTGAACAACTCCGAGAGACAGCACATAATCGCCGCTCAGGCCGCGAAACTACTCGCTTCTTTAGACGTCTCGAGACGCGAGCCGATAAAGCGCGAAACCTCTTCCTTCTTACCAAAGCCTTCACACATTGGGCGAGAAGCGCGGAAGATGAAGTGCAACGCACGTCAGTTGCGCGTCGACATATCCTGCGGACGCGCTTCTTCAATGGCTGGCGCGAGATCACGGCTGTAAATGAACTGAAGATCCAGCACTTCGTACTCGCGAAGTTTTTACAACAGTGGAGGACACGCACAGCGACTGTACGCGAGAATGCGCAGTTTGCAGTGGCGCTGTATGAGGAGAATCTCGTGCAGAGAGTCTTCACAAATTGGTTCTTCCAATTTTGTGCGATTGCTGGATCCGCATGGCATAACGATCGATTGAAAAGAAACACACTGAAGAGATGGATTACTGTCACTGGGACAGCTACCGAGAAGAACGAAACAGCAATGCAGAGACAAGACAAGGTGGCTTTGAGCAAGATTTTGGAAGTTTGGAAGCAAAGGACGATAGCTGTGCGGAACCTAAAGTCTCAAGCCGAAGAGTTCAGACAGACAGCGCTGATCGTGTCGGGCTATCACAGCCTCAGCAAGCATGCGCAACTCGCACCAATTCTGCGACAATTCCAGGCAAGGATCGACGACAATCAATTACGATGCACTCTACAAGCGTGGCGCCGCGCTGCAGGATTATCGAAGCAAGCTCGACAAGTGGACAAGTTGCGCGTCATGCGTAACGCCTACACTGCATGGAATGATCGCCTTCGCATGCAGGCTCTAGAGCAGCGGATCAATGATCGTGTACTTGTAGAATGCTTGTATAAGTGGACGCTTGCATCACGAGTGTCGCTCTTTCAACGCGTTCACGATAGACAACTCAAGGAGTCTATGCTCCTCACCTGGATGACAAAGACAAACCAGCGCTCAAACACACTCGATGCCGCTGAAAAACGTTTCACAAACTTCAAGCAAGCCCAACTTCTGCGCACTTGTTTGAAGAAGATGGAAATCGATGCTGCTGAGAAGAGACGTGAAGAATGCGCTGTTATTGCTGAGTACGACCTGAAGTTGAAGCAGCGTATCTTCGAAAAACTGAAGGAGCGACTCGGACACTTCCAACAGCTCAAGCAATGGTCAACCGATGCTCGCTTCTACGTGCTTGGTACCCGAACGTTAAAGAGATGGAATGACGCGACACAGCATATGCGCAGGAGCCGAAGACGTGATACCTACTCGCAAGTGCGAAGAACAGTCAAGACAAATCTTGTGCGGAGACTGCTCGGGACCTGGCGAGATAAGGCGAGTACGATCGTAGAGCAGGACCAACAGGCAACCTCCATGCTCAAGAATCGCACATTGCGCACCACTGGTGCATTGCTGCATGACTGGCACGATCGTACCCTGATAATCCAGCAAATGAACACAGAGGCCTCTAATGCCTACGCCTTCAAGCTCGGCACTACGCATGTACACGCCTGGACAGGACGTCTGAATTTACTGCGGTCCATGGACTCACAAGCGATTGCACTTCGTCAAGAAAGTACCGAGATCGCAGCAGCAGGAGCACTCAAGCGCCTTGGCTGGCGCCTTTGGAACGTGCAGCGGCAAGAAGAAACAGCCAGAGCGCTATTCGAGCGCAATTTTGAGAAGCATGTTCGTGCCATGATACGGTTTTGGCATGAGCAGACAGCTGAGCGCCTCGCCAATCGACCTGTATCACCAACGCCTACAAGAAGCTCGAGAGGTGGGCATCGAAGCCCGAATGATGATGTCCGCTTCGATGACGAAGATCAAGACGTCGAAGATGACAATGAGGTGAATCTCAACGACGTGGGCGACGAAACTCGCCGCCTTGAGACTTGGACCGCTTTTGATGCCTCTGCGCTTGGTCTGAACAACGATCTTGATCTCTCGCTTTCCATAACACCAGAGCATCAGCGTACAACCACGACCTACCCCTTGCCTCCATTATCCGTTCGTTCATCGACTTCACGGCCACGCACTTTCCCGCAGCCTAGATCGGCACGTCAGCCACCACCTGCCCCTGAACCTGCATCCCCGGATCTTGAGTTTGCTGAAGACGAACGAAGCACCTTCTGGGCCGGCACGCCCGCCTACCCACCACCCACCACCAGCAAACCTCTCAAAGGCGCAGGGTACCTCAAAACACCGAGCAAGCGCGCAGTCGTACGCGCAAAGCGACCAGAATTACCTCATAGTCCGGAGAAGCGCGTTGCAAGGCTGGGTGCAATGAGTGCACCGCCTGTGCAGATGACGAGGGACTTTGGAGCGGCACCTCGGCCTGGTGCTGGAGGCGTGACAAGTTTTGAGAGAAGGCTGAGGGAAGGAGGTTTTGGGGCCTCTGTTAGCGGACCTGTAGGAGTGCCAAGTAGTGCCATGAAGGGCGCTAGGGGTAGAGCAGCGAGAGGGGGAGGGAGGGTGGGGTTCGGAGACGTCAGTCAGTTTGGATAACATTGAGACGGTGTTGTACACCCGTTGTCTACCTCTGCATCAATAATACGAACGTTGGATACTAAGCCCCCACAGCTTAGCATTGCTGAAGTTGCATCTCCAACATGATCCAAGCGTGGTGCTCGAGCTCGCTCTGTCATATTTGTTGTTCACCACACCGCAAAAGAGTTCAATCGTTCGGATTTATGCTATCCAGCACGAGAGCCTTTTAGCCGCTCATGTCCTCCATTATGTGGGCACGAACTTCTATCGAGTCCTTGTACGATCTAGGACCAATCAAAGACTGCAGGTGTGCAGCAAGGCTGAACGTTGTGGAGAAAATACATCGCGGGGAACCATAACAAGGCTAGCCGAGCATAGGTTTGACACAACTTAAAATGCCTCAATTTTACATTGTTTGCTGGGAGATGAGATGTCTGCGTGGACACATGGACTGAAAATTTTGACGATACACTTAGTAGA
The DNA here is from genome assembly GCA_004335185.1 of Phoma sp. RAV-16-625. NCBI lineage: Eukaryota > Fungi > Ascomycota > Dothideomycetes > Pleosporales > Didymellaceae > Phoma > Phoma sp. RAV-16-625. The sequence continues at coordinate 23,491 of SAUA01000087.1, forward strand.
GTGGTATACGAGGTTGTGTATCGACAATAGGTCGTAAGGTACAACTAAAGAGTGAGATCCACAACTTCAACTATGAATGATCCTCACCAGTACCGTGTGCTACATCTTCCTTCATGGGTTGGTGCATTAGCGCTTACAACATGTCTACCTGGCGTGTCTCTCATCTGTCGTGTTGGTCCCTTGAACAGAGACGAGCAGCAAGCCTCAACTTACTCACCGCATCAGGCTGCACTTTGCCTGCATGCAAGAACACGCTCTGGGTAAGATGGAAACCCAGAGAAGCATTCTAGCCTATGATCTCTCCTGTGTGATTATTGTCTCCAATTTATCTGCTGAGCTGCATGGGTTGAAACAGTGAAAAGTCTGATGGCCAAGGTTCCCTTTTGTGTACTTAAGGACCCCTCGCAGCCTTCAAACTAAATCATAGTTCTTGTACATTCCACATCACTATTCATACCAACAGTCAAAAAGCCTTGTCTCCAGTCCATCACCATGCAGTTTCCGGTCTTCGTCGCCATCCTCCCTGTTCTGGCAGCACTCACCCATGCCCTGGCAGTACCCGAGACCTTCAGGCTCTCTGCCCGGGAAGCCATTACAGTGAAAGCATGCAAAGACAATAATCTGCAGGGCGGCTGCAAAGCATGGGCAGTCACGATCCAGACTCAATGTGGTATGCTGTGATGCGCGTCGCTTTACACCAGTCGTAAGCTAACGAACCATTCCAGTGCGGCTTGGCAATACACCCTGGGACGGAATTATCAGTTCTGTTTCGATCCCTAATGGATATCGTTGCCGCTACTGGGAGTATGCATAAGTACCTACTCAGGCTAAGATCAAGTGCTAACTCGTTCAGCTCCGACTCTTGCAATGGCAATAGCACGCCAGACATTTACGCTCCAGGCGCGAATTCTGTTCCTTCGAACATGAACGACAGGATCACGAGCTTCAAGTGCTACAAGAATTAGGTTGGATTATGGAGTAGCTCGGTGTGGGCCTGTCTGCACGCTGTGAATGTCTATCGTTGAACTTCTTCCATACTTTACAAATCGAGAGGCATAGAAGGCCTAGTCTTATCCGTGTGACATGCCCGAATTGTCATACTGAGCCTGGTTAAGGCTATCGGTAGCTCAATATGGCAAGAAAACGTTCTAGCTATAGATTACAAGCTCGCTGTGAAGTGATTCTTGTAACGTTTGGGTCATCTAGCGCGACAGACAGGACCGTAATCTAAAGATCTGGTCAGGCGATTGTGAGTGCGTTGTAGTAACTCAGAGCATCGAAAGTGATAGATATATAACTCCATCTTTTATCGTCTATAAAGAATGCTTCTCTATACACAATTTGATGATAGATGTGGGTTGAACTGTTATATTGGTGCCTGTGAAGGTCGCGCCTCTCTATGTGCGCACGCGGGTGCTGACTAACTATGAGCTGGCTAATTAAAGATAGCCAGAGTCGGCGAACACAATTCATATAAGCTGTTTGCACAAGTCCCTCCGATAAATTCAGGCAGTCTTGGAGTGTTCTGCGCGCTTCACACCAAGTACCTTTGGGTGAACATACTGTATACCATAAGATGGTTCGAATGAAAAGGATCGGCAGACTCACTAGATGTGCCGTTTGCATTCTCCTATATTAGGTTGTGCCGAACAGATCCTGGACACGGGCCTCCTGTGCAAAAACTCATAGATATCTGTACCTATAATCCGACAGGCTTGCGCGTATCCATAGGATTTCAAGTACCTTCCAACTTACGCGCAGTGTATTGATAAAGAGAGGTTGGACGTACAGAGAAGCATTGCTGTGATAAAGACGAGTCTACTTTACACACGATGTGCGTTTCGTACCCTTTCGTATGACAAGATGTGAGTTTACGACTGCATCGGCAGTACTTCTAGCGGTGAACGAGACGTGATACGCTAGGTCGACAATACGAAAGACTCTATTGAGTGTTGTGTCTCTCAAGTCCGGTGTAAAATTGCACGTCTATCCTAATGTTACAAGAACCGCTTCGCTTGCCTTTACGGTCACGACACCACGAGAGACCGACTCCTCCGACTCGTAGCCACTAATAGTGCCATCTAGTGCAACCGTACGGCCAGCAAATGCAATTCCATCTCGAACCTCTGCACCCGCTGCGGCAAGACGCCTCACCGTTGCCTTGCAATTTTTGCCCCCCAATCCCTCTGGGATTGCGAAATCCACACTCGGTCTCTGACTCGCAGGAGTTGATGTCGAGTTGAAAACGTCCATGTTCACCAGTACAATACTCTTTAGCTCTGATCGATGGCGGTTGCCAGAGTAGATCGCATATCCAGCAAGATTGGTCGTGTTCACAATGGGAACAACCTGTGCATTCGAGTCACCAAGCGCTGTTGCCGTGAACCAGTTGCCGTAGTACAATGGCCTTGGGCCGGGAGCCGTGGTTCCGTTCTGCGTAGCTTGCCACGCTGCGTATCGGTAACCTGTGCCCATGTGCCAGTATATGTTTGACACATTTAGCGATGCGGAGTAAAGTGCGTAGTCGATACTCCACACGGCTGCGCCGAAAACATCGGACACGCCTGTCAGGCCCTGGCAAGCGATTGAGTTTGTCTCACCAATGACGTACAACAGCCCCTTCGATACTGAGTACGCAGATGCGCCGGCATGGTAGTTCATAGACTGGATCAGAGCCGTGCGATTCATTACGTTCCCTGCGAGTGTTGGTTTCACGGGCCGGCATGCCGCGCCGAAATACTGATGGGTGCAGAATGTCTTTGCGAGGCCAGTTGATGCAACACCGAGGTCTATGGCAGCTTTCGCATTCCACGACACGTCTTCACTGGTACTGCCGGGGGCTACAAAAGTGCCAGCCTGGAAGAGCTTCTGATTGTCCTTGGGCAGAACACGGGATGCGATGGCGGAGGTGCGGGACAACCACTCAGGGACGTATTGTTTGATCGACCATGTGGTTGTGTTGCGATCTACGGGGAAGGCTGTGAACTTGCGTTATTTCGTCTGTTGCATGCCGAAAAGAGGATGAGCACTTACCATCAAACTCGTTTCCGACTTCGAAGGCATACAAGTTTTTCCCAATACCTTTGTAGAACGCGGTAGCTTCTGAGACACTAGCATCTTCTCCCTTTTTGCTGCTGTCGAAAGTCACGCCGACAGTGTATCTGGTTCCTTTTGGGAACACCTGGAAGGACTCCAGGTACCTAGGGCCCCATGTTACGTTTGCTGGCTGATCCGCACCAGGTGTAGCGAAGTTCTGAATGATAGCCTCAGTCTGGCCGGGTGTCCAGATAGCATGATTTGCAGTGGTCCCACCAACTCGAACTGGTACGGCAGAGCCGGAGATGCCCTTCAAATTTTGCAACATGCGGTAGGATAGCCTGTTTGGAGTCCTAGACTTTGTAAACTGGTGTTCATATCTAGAGAAGGAGAAACTTACTTCAGATTACCAGCCATGTCTGCGAACGAAGCGATTTCCATGGAGTATCCTTGGAACGAACCAGTAAGGGTTTGCGTTCCTGGTGGAGGTGCATCAGGAACGCTCAATTGCACTGTTTGCTGGGCGGTGCCAAAGGCTGCAAGGCATAGTGTAGATAAAATGTAGAGTCCCATGTTCGACGTTGTACTGCCTTCGATGTCGGTGAGTGAATGGCACGATGCCCATGAACTTCTATACTGGTATATGTCCCTGTAGAAATGAAGCCGTGCTTTCCCAGCAGCGGCTCCACATTCCGGGAAGTGGGGAGTCCTTCAGTCTGTGTTTCTCGAAGCTTGGAGGGTTATTATTCATGTAGTCGACGGTTGTGGAGATAACCGTGTGATGATTGGCGGAACTGCATCGCTTCACAACTTTAGCGCAAGGCGGGGTGTGGGGAAAATATGGGGATGAAGAAAGTCAAAAGCCGGTCGGCATTCTAAACACCGGGTGATGGCAACCGAATACTCATCATTGGCCAGATGTACCTAGGTAGTCCAGCGGGCTTTGAGCTGATTCGGAGTATGCGTGGTCTGTCTTTCTTTTTTCTTTCATCTTCCATCTTTTTCTGATCAAAAACACCACCGATAATACTTTACAGAATTGGTAGGCATCTCACTGTAAAGCCATACGATAAGGGACGACAAGACACGCTGCAAAAGTTCCGCTGTATCTACGGAGCGTCTACCAAGGCGAAGGTGACTGGTTCAAGATACATGAGATGGGAGTGAAGACCTATGCCAACTACAGTCTGGCAATGATGTGGCTAAGCGACGGATGGAGTTCTTTTGACTTCCTAATCCCAAAAGATATCGAAATCGGCCAACAGATCCTCAGGGCAGATCGGTTTGCTATTTACTCCGCTGGCGGACCTAAAAGCGCAGATGCACAATTCTACATTGGTTGTGTGCAGACCGAAGTCTCGGGAGCTACAGGGAAGAAGCCAAGTCCAGTTGGGGAGATCCTAGGCATCTGTACGTTGCAACTTCTTGACGAGTAACTCGTGACATCTCTGGCTTGCCATGATCAGACAACTCTCGCGATCCTGGTATCTACTTTAGCCCATACTGGCCGTCAATCATCAACTTCGTCATGCCCGGTCTCAAAGTCTACCCCGAGGGTCGTTCTTTCCCGGATGGCGGATCCAGCTAAACAGGTAACCACGCAACCGCTGCCAACATCGTTTGCCGGGGCGAAGCCTACTGCGGCGTTCATTGTGTAAAGTGCCGTATTTACACAATGGATAGCGTTCGTCTGTGTCTCAGTCTCTTCTTTTTTCTGGCTGTTGGTCACTTCTGTATGTATTGAACAACAACTGTGATGCTACCCTCTTAGCCTTCGCTTAATCTCGTCTCATCAGCTTCTTACGTGACGTGAAGTAGACTAATTGAATCTTTGCTCCCCGTTGGCCGACCTCATATCACATTCCTATGAGTCTAACCAACCTCACTTCTAGCACTTTTCTCGAGCCATCGCGATCTCGAGGTTGTGATATGCCTTTGTGGCCGCGAACGTGCTTTGAGGACATACCCTGCTCGAGCTGATGAATTTCGACGTCACTCGCTTCTACTTACCTCAAGATAAGAAGGCAGGAAGATGAACTTAGTTCTGAAGCCAATTGTGTTCGTATGAATCATGTGTTTTCCTTCCCAAGAATAGAGTCGAAACAAAAGAAAATCGTGCAATTGGATTTGTGTGAGAACATGGCTGGATCGGTTTCGCCGATCTTGGTGCTCCACGACTACGTAAAGCTTGAGGAAGAGTTCCAAATCCATCGCCGATTTCGGAAGGGCTCTTGAAAACCCAGCAGTCAGGTCTTATGGGGTGGTATGCTACGCAACAATGTCCAGAGGTGGGCGGACGAACACGACATGCAGACGCTCACGACTGCGATAGGATCACTCATGGATTAAAACGTGAGTGATAAACCCAACAAAGGCTGGTCAAAGTATATCCATGGCGCTTCCGCTGTTTTTGCATGGCATGTAGCGAAAAACGATAAAGCCACTGTGCCCACCGCCTACCCAAAGGTTTCACCCTTCCGGTTTGTCATCATACCAAACGATCGAGGAACCAATATTGAAGGCAGCAATTGACGCCGGCGCTGACCTCCGTATGGAGTTTGTGTATCCTAGGGTTAAAGGAGCAAAAACCTTCCACTACCGAACCTGGCCCTTGGACGACACTAAGTCTGGGTTGAAAGATTTGGTACTGATCTCTGTTTCGAGTGTACTTGGAGGAAGGTGAAAGGCGATCGACCACTGGTAGCTATCAAGAAAGCGACGAAGCCTCAGATATCAACAGTGGCACCAACGACAACGAAGATAATCATCTCGACAGTGTCGACTACTGCGAATACTCCCGCATTTGACCCGAAGATATTACCAAAGAAGTCGAAGATAAAGAAGAAAAAGCAGAAGGCGACAGTTGTGCCAAAGATCACGACAGCGGCTCCATCGACTTCGATGACGGAGGCACATACAAACACCATTTAAAAGACCGCCGAGGCAAACTCGATCAGGAAGATCTCAGCATCTGGGTTCAAATTCCCTTGCAAAGATACTCAACCCTCGAAGAAACAACAAAGAGCACTAAAAGTCAGCGCCGCATGCGTAACCCTACTCCAGACCCTCAACCCTAAAGCAAAGAGGTTCGAGACGGTCAAGAAGCCACAAGAGGCTAAAGCACAAGCAATAGCGAACAAAACGTCGGGTACAACTGTTGTAGCAGGAAAAACAGCCAACAAAGCAGGGCTTAGTACCATGAAAAAATCAGAAGAGGAGAAGAAGAAGCTGACAGCGAAGCAACGCGCGGCGAAGTCGAAAAACGCTGAACATACTGAAAATACTCCAAAGCATGTGGAAACCTGGCTTGAGTACTGAGTATTGGGAGATGAAGATCGAGAGGATGAGCATGCGTCTCAAAAGTGTTGACTGCCCCACGAATGGGGACATATGTCTTACAATCACGAACTATATGCTAGCTAAATACGAAAATAACGATGGGTTGCCATCTTTTGGAGAGCATCATGCCTAAACGGTATAAGTTTTAGCTTCTGCTTGGTTTTCTGCATTCTCCTTACCCGCACAGCCCTGTCGTGAGGTCCAAACATAGCGACACATGGTACGCACTGGGGCAATTTATGCTCCTGTACTTGCAACGGCTCGAAGTTGTCAGAGGTACTCGGAACCCTGCACACATCCTGTTGTCCAATGTTTTACGGTAAAAGCTAGGCGAGAAGTACAGTGAGTGTACCGTCAATTTGGTCATGGAAATATCATCCAATTCATCTAAGCTAAAAGCTCCCTCCTTAGAGAAGCAGGAAGACATCCTTGTCCAACCACAGCGCAGCCAATTCCAGTACAGATCCAGATCCAAGTCCGGTGCACGCTTAAAACTGGTCGATGAAGGACCTCAGAGCACCGATGTGTGCGTACACACCGGGGAAACCAGCAAGTGCACATCCAGTGCCCCAGCTTACAGCACCGATGAGAACACCCGTGTTAGCGTTGACGATAGGGCCACCGCTGTCGCCCTGGCAAGAGTCTTTGCCACCAGCAGTAAGACCGGCGCAGATCATCGTGTTGTCGACGTCCTTTGGGGGGGTATCCTTGAGGTAGTTGGCCTTGCATGTAGCGCGGCTGACGATAGGGACGTCGACCTTGCGGAGGGTGACGCTGGACGAGCCGGAGCTCGAGGTTGTGCCCCTTGGAGATATTAGCTGTGGTGATGGGAACAGGAACGGGAATACCTACCAGCCGGCGACCCTGGCGACGGTGTTGGCGGCAGGATCTGAGCCTGCAGCTGCCAGAGTGGCGTACTTGATAGTCGAGCTCGTAGGAATGGCGGTGCGGAGCTTCAAGACTGCAACATCGTTGCTGAGGACATCGGCGTCGAAGTTAGGGTGAATGTTGAGGGAAGTAACCTGGGAAGTGACACCACCAGAGTTGCGGTTCTGAAAATTCCGTAAGCTCAGTCTTTCTGCAGGTTCGGGAAAGGCTTACCAGAGAGCCGGCACGAACTGTCAGACCAGAAGTGGTCTGGCCGTCAGCGCAGTGAGCGGCGGTCAACACAGTTGTGGAGTCCAAAAGGGAGCCTCCGCAGAAGTGAGCACCGTTCTTCTGCAGACTGACGATGAATGGGAAGTCGCCAGCTACGGCAGGAACACCGCCAACAATGGCAGGCGCATCGGTGTCGTCCCATTGTGCGACAGGTGCGGCGGAGACCATAGACAGAGCCGCGAGGCCGATGATGAAGGATTTGGTGCTCATGGTGAATGATGGGGCTGGATCTGCTGGACTAAGGCTGGAGGCTGGAGGCTGATAGGACTGAAGAGCTGCAAGTGCTGATGCTTCGATGTCGTACTGGCCTGCGATACTTATAGGTTTCACAGCATCTCGAAAGCGCCTGCTAGGTGTTGTCACGACCTTCCTATCTTGTTGATATTGTTAATACGAACCTTGGCTGTCAACCTGGTAGGACGTATTTCCAATTGAGGAGATTCAAGGCTTGGTGAAGTCGTGTAGTGGTTCCAGGTTACAGATTGTGGTAAAGATCTGCTCTAACATGGTCCCGTAGAAGCTCCGCTGCTTAGCGAAACGGGAAGGTACCGTTTTCGATCCACCTGTTGTAAGGTAGTTTGGGACTCCGCCGAGTTATGACAACAGATGAAACTGGTCTAGCCTGAGCGAAGACTATGGGTGTAGCACTGTTGCGATCGCCATGCTTTGCACCTGGTCGCGTTGTACATTGGAGCTGTGATCAACGAATGTTTGACAAGATGTGCTCAAGACAGACAAGTTACGAGAGAAGCGTTGCACCGATCGCGTTGACAGGGGTAATAGGCTTGCAGGATGAGGCTCTCGTATCCTCCGATGTACACTTTGCCAAAAGCAGCAGTGATATACATACATCTCAAGCAAAGCATAATCTATCCCAAGATCTTGGCATATCGATAGCGACATTCTGATATTGCAGTCGAGCGGTATTCAGCGGAGATGTGGAGAGCTAGGAGCACTGGACCGTTTGACGTGACCAGCGGAGCCGCCGGTGCTAGTGCCGAATAGGAAGTTTGTATGAACGCCAAGTCGACCTCGGGAATATGCCGAATTGCATGCACGAATGACCGTGCAGACACGGCAGATGCCCAGACAGACGTGTGCTTAACATGATCGTACTAGTACAAAAGGTAGCTGTAGGAGGAAGGAGCTAACCCGAGGACCTGGAGATCGAACCTTAGAGGATCGTTATCTTCGTAACTACCTATGTGTGCATATTTTTACTTTGCAGTTCTTTCTTCAGGCTTGCTTGCCATACTTGTTTTTCCTCACTTAGCTCTACCCACAGAGATTGGTGCCTGACCAACATGAAGCCCCTATCTTCCCACGCTTTACCTAGGCTGACTCTGAATTGATACAATTCTGGTCAGTCTGACAATACGTGAACAGATCCTGTATACGAGAACTGGACGAGTTTCGAGGACAAAAGATGGCAAAAAACATACAACAGCGGGTATTCGCTAGTGGTCACCCACCTAACTACTAATCCGCCGGTACGTTGCTTAAATAGGGCTGAGCGAACGGGAAGCCTTGTTTTCAACGTCCTATGGTCGTATGTGTTGGAACTGTTATTTATTAATTAAAGATACTTAGAATCACGGTCGTAACGTGCAAACAAAGCGAAACATGATTTTGCTGGCCGCAACTTGTGGTCCATTCCGTTGCATTCACTGTCGTTATTGCCATTGCAGCAGAATGCTCGACTAAAGCACCTAATGATAGCTCCTTTGCAGATTCTGTAGCTGCGTTCGTTCAAAATTCAAACGTTGGTATGTGAGACAGTTCTCTGCTACACCACTTGACTTAACTTGAGCTATTTTAGATCCACATATAATACCCGATGCTTATATTGATACTACCGTTCTTACGGATGACAGCGCGTAGCTTGGTCAATGTGGCGCTTGTGGCATAGAACTGTTCAACTATCTCAACTATGGAGGCCGCCTCGGGCCGCCTCCTAGAGAAGTCGACTGGGACCTCCATGGATATGGAACAATCAAGAGGTATTAGAAATAGTATTGCAGAACTTCAGAGCCAATGGCTTGTAATGGACGTTTCCATGGGCCCACAGTCTGGGCAGGATGTTCTAGCCGAGCTTGATGAGGTCGGACTTTCATGGAAATTGGTGTCGTTCAAGGCATTCCTCAATGGCGCATACAAGGATCGAGTTCCAGAGTGAAGACCTGGAAACTTCATCCCCCTATGTGCCTTCGACATTCTCGAATCGTCCATCGTCCCTGCTTTGACAAGGCCAGAAGCCAACAAATCCCAGTACACCATGTCCAGCTCTACGCATATCGCTCGTATGCTGGAAGCCCTGATAATATACTTCAAGAGTTGTACAAAAATTACCTTGGCATCTGGGAGATATGGATAAACGCCTATGTAAGCATGGAACTCTTGGTGCAGGTGGGTTATAACATCCCCGTCCACATCCTTTCTGTTGATCTAGCTGTCGACGTTCTGAAAATCGAAACTCTAGCATATCTTATAATTTTGAAGAATTCCAACAAACTTAGAATTCAGCGGTTTGCAAGCAGTAGTGAGTATCAAATTTGTTGCAGATTATGAATAAGTGGATGCTCGACTTCTTGTCTCACTGATTGAGAAATCGTCCCGTACCTGTACTGTGAGCATCAACCAGGTCGTAATCCACAGCCCGTTGTACTCTGGTTAGTCCACAGACCACTTATCCAGAATCTTCCATGTTCAGCTATTCATTTAACACTTATTACTATCTATACTAATCTATCTAGAATCTAGAATTTAGATCTATGCTTACCTAGCTTACATATACATGATTTATAATTTAGAACAGAATAATAAAAATAGATACCATGTTCCAAAACAAAATAAATACACAGGATCTATTTCTAGAGTCATTTCATCAGAGTAGTGAGCTCATTGATTCTGACCACTCACATAATTAAGGAGACTGGCGCTCTGACCCCGAGCTTCTCGATCTCTTCCGCCAGATCGGGCGGCAAGAACAGGATGATGAGCAGATTTCAGTGTATTGAGGGGATCCTTTCAACAGCCTAGGTCTAGTAGAGAGGGGTACTTTTGAAGACTGGGAGTCTCGGCGATTTCATCATTGACTGCCCCAAAACAGGCTTAGCAAAGCGAGGTTGACCATAGTCACCAATTAGATCACTAAATGGTATGTCATTTCGGAGTCTTGACGTAGATTCATATCGCCGCGCCATCTCACAATCGTCACATAACAACTAGACCAATGGCCTTGTAGGTTGCTGAGCCGGGAATTTTTCCTTTGGCAGCGACGTCACAAAATGGACTACAATATCTCCAACCAACCAGTACGATATTTGTTCTCTCTTCTATCAACACCAATTGACTAGGCCCTATCTCACTGCGCGGCTTTTTTAACATTGAGGCGGCCGGGAACAAATAGAAACTCCGTTGGGTTGGTTTTGCTTGGGAATTCGGAAAGGAGATATTTCACTGCAAATACTAGTCTATGCTTCGAGCTAGAAATGCCAGTCGTGATTGATGGAGGGCGATACATACTGGCGTTGTCTTTGCCAGGCCATCTCTTTCCCAGAACTGTTGGAGATAGTCGCACTGGGTTTGGGTTGCGGCTATACTGCCCACGCTGGATCTCCACTGTCTGGGAATTTCTGTTCTCTTGAGCTTTGGATCTACCTTCGGCTTCTTCTTGGTTGCTGGAGTACCCTCAAACAATGTCTGGAAGAACGAATTCAGAATTTGCCCGTCCATGTTGTGTTCCGTCTGCCCTTCTTCCTGTTTTGCAGCACCTGGTCTATTGTGGAGGCGGTCTTTTTTGTGTTTTGGGGATGGTACTTTGATGAGCGTGTAGTCGTTATCACAAGGGTTGACCCTCGCCGCGTTGTAGGCATCGATATTATTTCTCCAGAGTTCCGTCCTGACTGCTTCGCCACTACTAGGGTAGGCGGGGAATGCCATAAGCATATTTGTACACACAAACATGCTCTTAGCGCCCGTAATCCCATCAGGTGTGATGTTCGATAAGTTGTCTTCGTCGATTCCGTCTCCATCGTCGTCCTTCGTTGGAGTGAAGGGTGTCCTCGGGGGACTGCCCGTGGCTAGCCTTTTGAGAGATGTAGATGGGCCGCCCGTCCCCGCCGGTTTACTTATCACGATTCCTGGCTTGTTGATGCCGCACTCTCCCAGTTTGTATGCCTCGCCCCGGCCCGGTGACGTTATCGGACGTTGGTCCTGTGGCGTTGTCGAACGCTGGCCTTGATCTTTTTTAGAGCATCTGGCGGAGCTGGGCCCTTACCCTTGCCCTTGCCCTTGCCCTTGTCCTTGTCCTTGTCCTTATCCACTGGGGCTCTTTTCGCTATATCACTGAAGCGATGCGTGGCTTCTGCCCTATGAAGAGAATGAGGGTTTGCAACCGCAATGTCAACCCCGGCACCATGATCGATGAGATCGGAGAGCAAGGATGCAACCGGGGCTCCATTGACGCTGTAGAGAGAAAGAAGTGCGCAAACCAAATAATGACTTCCCAGGAACGCATGATTGAGATGAATGAAACGAGTGTCGTGTTTGGAAAGAAGAAAATAAGAAGTGTAGTTTATGCAGTCTGTTCCAGCAGGGCACAATAAACCAAAAAGAAGGCTTGGGACCGTGTCAACGCGGTCAGAGGTGTAGAAAGAATGTGTGAGTGTGATGAAGAATCTACTGGCGCTGAAATACAACATGATATATAGTTTCCTGCGAGGTAGAGACGAAGGCGTTCAGTAAAGAATATTGCTGAAAGGGTTGGGATCATTCTCTAAGGACCCCATTGAAACCCGAGGTTTTCGGGGACAGCGCTCACCACCGGGCATCTACGCAGTTCACACGGCCCTTTGACCTGCTGACTACAAGAGTTAGGTGAAGCACTAAATTATTAGTCATTGCGGACTCCCGACGTTCAAACGTATGCCGGAGTTGTAGGTATCTTCGTGTTGGTTTTCTGTACGTCATATTACCCCGCATAACCAATGATCACTCAGTATTATGCAGGGGGCCCCAAGGTAATGTGCAAACAACAATAGGCGTTCTCAATGTAGTTAGATCTATAGGTAGAGCAAATGCTCGTCCGAGTGCCCACGCACAGGCTATGACTTCTACATCTCACCGGTGCCGGTAGGGTGAGTAGCTGACGCTGAACTTCATGACGTGACAATTCAGTGATAACATCGGACTTTGACGTGTCAAGGCCAGATTGCATCCTCAATTCCTATTTTCCTGGCTTCCGACAGACGACTTGAGGCTTGCTATCTGCTGGGTATGTACTTACCCCGCCGTCACAATCTCTTGCTGTTCCCCCCTTCTCACCCAAAGGCATGATCAGATCTTGGAAAACTCACAGATCATGGTTTTTCTACCTACTGAAGTACTAGATGCGATATTAGACGAATGCGACAAGCTGTGGTCCTCCTGGTCAGGATACGAGGGCCGCTCAAGATATACTCCTCTTGTTACAATCAACCGCAACTGGCAAGCTGCAGTCGAAGAGAGAACATGGAAGCACGTGAGACTTGACCCAGACAGAGGACCTAGAAATCTTGAGGCCTTTCGGTCGGCCCTTCGTGCGGAGCCGCGGCGCAGGAGAGTGTTGAAGACAGTCGAGATATTTTTTGATGATTATTTCGCTCGTCCGTCGGCAAAGAAAGAAATAGAAAGAGCATGCGATGATGAAGACGATTACTACGAGGCTGAAGATGGAGGGTCAATAAGCGGCGACTACTCGGACTCCGAGGATGCGACCATCGCCATTGCGCATCATCAAAGCAACGTGGACGACTGGCAGGAGCCTTCTGCCCTAATTTTCGCTTTCCAAACACAGAACGGGCGTTTCTTCCAGGACGTCAAAGCGATCTGGGATGTACTGGCCGAATGTCCGGACGATCTACAAGTAACCGACATTACATTTTTCCTCGACGGACATTCAACTTACAAATTCTTCGGGTCCGATTTCTGCATCAAGCATGCAGACTACTTTAAGTGTACCTCACTCCAACTGGAAAAATTCCCTATACTGCCACCTCTGCCGTCAGTCAAATCTCTGAAGCTGGATGCTTGGCAATTTCAGGAGTGTGAACTTTGGCCAGCAATCGTAACTTGTAAAGTTGCTACTTTCTTGCCAGCGCTTGAAGTGCTAGATGTCCGCGGTCTGGACAACGAGTTGAGGTGGCCACGAATGCGAAACCACCTTCGCCAAGGTAAGTCTATGATCTAATACAAACAAGCCCCTCGACTCACCAGCCCAACAAAAGCTCTTATGAACCAAATTCCCGCCCTACCGACCAGCCTAAAAACCTTGAATCTCTCTATTGAATACCACGCCATCAGCAACCACAACATTGACCCACGAAATTTCCTCATAAACAACACCGATACGTTCTCCCGCACCCTCCACCTCGCATTCCACAACCTCACAACACTCACCATACGTCTATTCTGCATAACCGCCGACCTTCTCTGGCCCAACGACACCAACATCCCAGCTCCGAACTGGCCCAACCTCCGCATACTCGACATAACAACCGCCTTCGATCGCCCAACAGGCACATGGTGGTTCATCTCGGAGGCAGCCCGGGGCTGGGAAACACCCGAACGGGCGTCGATACCACCGAGCCCTGAGTGGGAAGGAGAAGACGCCGAGCTGTACCTGGCGGCGGGTGCACACCCGGACGACGAATTCCGCACCGCTCCGGACCCGGCCTTGTTTGACGACTTCGCGTTGCGCCTCGCGCGCGCCGTATCGCGCATGCCGGTTCTTATGTACCTTGATTTCGAGTTCCATTCGTGGCGCCAGTCGTCTTGGCATGCGAGGCAACAGGATAAGGGATTTGAGGGGTACAAGGGATGGGGGTTTTACTTTAGGGATGGGGAGAGAGCAAAGGGTGCCATCAGTAAGTATTTGAAGCACAGTAGATTTCAGTATCTGCCTGGGATTGATGGCAGTATTGTTGAGAGGGCAAGGACGGAATGGGTTTTCAAGTGTCGGGGAAGTAGGGTGGGGTGGGAGGAGGGAGAGGAAGCGAAGGAGTTGTGGAGGGCGCGTGGAGTTGAGGATTTTGATATCATTACGACAGACGAGAAGGGGCGTTTTTGGCAGAGGAAGAGGAACGGTGTATTGATTGATACATCCACCGTAAGTGACTAGATGTTTGCAGAGCTTGAGTTTGCTTGGAATAAATCAAATTTGGAGGGGCCCTGGAACATTGGGTTGATTATTGCTTCCATAGTAATACCTACAGAACTAGCAGGGTGGCATCATTCTCTCGAATTATGGGAAAATGATTAGAGAAAAAAGACGGGGAATTAGTCGGCCGGGAGGAACTGTTGAATACGGCAAAGGTATCGGTGATGACCTGTATCGTTGCAACGAGTTGAGTGTATCTACGGCTGCTGTGCCAAGTTACGACATGACGGTTGGTGCAAAGATGTACGGCGTAAAAAGCGCCCCGTTACGTAACATCCAACTAGTAAATACCCTTAAACATAACAGAGTTTTGGAAGACCAGCGATACACCGTTCTCAGCATACCTACGAATCGCACGCTTCAAGACCGAGCGAGCGCAAAGTCTTGCATGCTCATCGCGCCGTGGACAAGTGCGACATAGCTTCTCTTCGTAATGCTTCTGGTGGCTATTCACAAGGTTCCTGGCACCGCATGGGTATCGTACGCTACGTGCGCCACGTTCACGGGGTGGGCAATCATCCTGCGGCTTGTGGAGTACGTTAATGTGATACCCGCCACAGCCGCAGACGTCACTGATCCGGATGAGCTCGACGCCGTATTCATCATGGGCCGAAGCAATTCCGCATTCGTGCTCCAAGGGAGCCGCAAAGATGTCAAGGACTGGACGAGTCGCGGCTTGACATACTGTTCTGATCCATGGGGTGTACCGGCGTCTATCTGGCAGGGAATCACTCGCATGTGCAGTATGGACTCTCGACTATCATTTCGTATCCAGTAAAACGTGGGATCCCGCCAACCGATACAACGAAACGAGATTAACAATGTGTGTTATTTCATGGATCGCTCGACAGATGACCTGGTCATTCATAGCGCGCGACTTGTGTGATTAAGACACTGTATACCGTTTCTCTTTGAAATCCTGCAGTAGCGATCAATGAAAACAAAATATTGTGTGATATGGAAAATTAGTGATGTTTATAGTCGCTACTACCGCAGGTGGCGTTTTCGTAGATGCACATGTCAATACTGTGGCAGGAGACGGGTAAAGAGATGACGGCGCATCCTGTTGCGTCTTAGTAGGGCAAGAACACATAGCGTCCCGTACCTGTACTGTGAGCAAGTGCGTCGTACTCCGGTTAGTCCGCAGACCACTTATCTAGAACCCTCTACGCTTAGCTGTTTATTTAATGCTTATTACTATCTACACTAATCTGTCTAGAATCTAGAATGTAGACCTAAGCTTAACTAGCTCGCATGTGCATATTTCATACTTTAGGATAGAATAACAAAAATAGATCCTGTGCCAAAACAAACTGGATGCGCAGGTTTCACTCCTAGAGTCATTTCATCAGAGTAGTGATCTCATTAATTCCGAGTACTTACATATCTTGATCTCTCCAGACAAGTTCGCGCTTCCTATGGCTTGTGGTTGCAGATGGACTGTTAGCACCAGAAACGGCGGCTGCTAAAGCGTTGGTTCTAGGACACAACAACACGCTCACAACTTTTAGTTTGAGATATAATAAGGCTTATAATGAAACCAACAAGATCTACTGGCCTACCCTATAAATTCATCCATTCTATCGATGAAGAACGCAACCCTGTACTTTGCCGTGCCTATCCTGATGATGAGCCGGGAGGTACGCAAGAGCTCTTCCCATGTCCACACATTTGCTGCTACACGTTGATAGAAATGGTCTTCAAGTAGTATGGCAGCTTCCACTTTGTGTAGCAGAGCAACTGGAACGAGATCAGGTGCCTGGTACAGTACCTGGTACATAATTGCTCTCACAAGAGCTTCATACGACATCTGCATCGTTGAACCAGAGTTCCAGAAGAAGAAAGCTGTAATCAACTTTTGACTACTAGCCCAGACCTATAAGGAGTTTCTTGTCTCTTCATGATTTAAAATGTATCTCACAAGTGTAGATTTCCCTGATCCAGCTTTGCTGGTGATCCAGCAAAGTGGTGCGTTTTCGTCCATGATTCAAGCAGGAAGCTTCGCTCAACTTTTGCTCTCGGACGAAGAACGAAAACCCAGTTGAAGGCCTTTTTGTGCGCAAGTCTCGAAACGGCACTCAATTTCCAGGAGATATTGGGCACTAAGTATTGCTCGATGAAGATCCTCTGACGATCGCTTTCTGGAAATATTTTGTGCAAATGCGATGAAGTCGGCCCCCAAAGCAATTCTTGCAGCGATTCTGTCTACTTTTCACTGCCCTTGCTTCACACTCTTGTTCGAAATCTCTTGAAATGTTACTTAAGTCTTCGACAGCTTCTTGGATTGGTGCTGACTGGCCAAAGCAGCCTGATCCCTAGCGGTTCATGAGCAAATCAGGGATTGGAAGGACAACGCGTGTTGAACAAGCAACATACCTCAGCGAGATCAAAATGTGCATTCAAGCTACGCGGAAGCTTATCGACGTCGGCCTCGCTCCAGATGGTACGCAAGGCTGTGCGGAAACTCGGCCAGGAACTACAAGTGCTTCCAGGCTACAGCCAAGTCAGAAGGACTACCGTACCGCGTCATGGAGCTTTTCTACATAGTTATGATACTGTGCTACCATTTTTAGTGTTGGGGCTATTCGAAGACCCTGAATCTGTGTTTCAACCTCTGACTTATATCAACAACGTGAAGTCTATCAAACCTACAACACTTTTACCCTCGAAAGGCGTCTAACATCGTTCAATGACTGGTGTATATATATTTTCAAGACTACGCCTTGATATAGGTAAATGGACCCTTTTTCCGCCATGTGGCTGCACGCTCGAGTAAAGCATCACTCCTTTACTATTAATGCCGCAGGGCTGCACACATCACTAGTATGTGCAAATTGTGTTCGCTTTATATAGCACTAAACTGCGCTTTCTAGTACACGTATGATGCAGCCACGTAGTACGTGGTAGTAGGTGAGTGGGTGGCAATGGGAGCGCACTTGCTCGCTCCTTCCCTAATCTCTGATCTTGATAGACCCTTCGAATAGCTACGATATAATTTCAGTTTCGAAATCTGTCAGTCTTTGAATGGAATGGCATCACTTCAACAATTAGACCATATCAAGTTTACAAGATATGCCCACACATCACTATTTCACAAAACTACCCTTGCACGCTACGGTAGTAGCTATCTGCGATTTTTCGGAGCCCCCCTTGGCGCGTTTAAACGACTTTTCCAATAAAATCTAGAAAATGCACGGCTGCAGTCGTGACACTGAGGGGCCCCATTGTGGTGTGAAGAATGCGC
Organism: Phoma sp. RAV-16-625; assembly: GCA_004335185.1. Taxonomy (NCBI): domain Eukaryota; kingdom Fungi; phylum Ascomycota; class Dothideomycetes; order Pleosporales; family Didymellaceae; genus Phoma; species Phoma sp. RAV-16-625. The sequence continues at coordinate 41,466 of SAUA01000087.1, forward strand.
GCGGCTGACAACTTGCGCTGAGCGCAACCCAACCTGCCGCATATGCGCAGCGTAGACACATGCACAATAAATACCTAGGTAGCTGGTAATAAGGCTGTAGCTTATAGCGCACACACTTCAATCCACACACTTCAATCAGACCCTTGTCATCGACGCCTGATTAGTGCAGAGCGAAAATAAGCCCCTGATCGAGGGAGGACTGAGGTTGCTACCCTGACCTACGCAGGTGCTCATTGTGGTGGCATACTGTCGTATCCTACGCGAGCTGAGGCCTTCAGATGACCAAAGTGGGAAATATCACCGTGTGGCTGCTTACTTTGCGGTGGAGCGACGCTGACTAATTTAAGCTATTTAATCTATCTAGTCTTCTACTTCTGCCTTCTGACAATATGTTCTGTGGGACAGGACCTTTAGTCATTCGTATTCTCTAAGTTTGCATTAGCAATGAATCCTGCGAGAGGGGGCTGGCAGCCTAAATGAGGCCCTCTACCGTATGAATACGAATTATTGGAGTCAACACTCTCGGTTTTATGCAGGTTAACCTCTGAATGGAATGTCCAGCATTAGGAGCCTAGTGTCTCCACTCTTACAAGTGCACAACGTTGAAGGTTCTCCAGAAGTAATTATCCCCATCCGACTATAAAGTACGGGCATTAGGCTCTGCTAGACATCATCGCGATCAGCTAGTTATCGCGCATCTAAGCAACATGCTGCTTCTTTGCACCCTGTTTTTCGCAGTCGCGAACCTGCTGCGTTTCGCTGCTGCTCAGCGCGTGTTCGCACACGTCATTGTAGGCATACCATCAACGGTGCATATCCTTATACTGATACGTCTAGGTTGGTAACAATGGCGCATACAACAAAGAAAGATGGATCAGCGACATCGTTCTCGCTCAAGCGGCCGGTATCGATGGTTTCGTGCTGAACATGGGCACACCCTGGCGCGGAACCATCGAGACGCAGGTCAGCCTCGCCTTCCAGGCCTCCAATGAGGTCGCAAACGAGTTCAAGCTGCTCTTTTCGTTCGACTACGAGGGTGGCGCTCAGGGAGCCTGGCCCGCTGCGGATGTGAAAACGGTGCTATCAGCTGTGGGTTTATCTCGTTTCTTCGGCGATTTTGAATACATATTGACTGGAAACAGTATATTGAGAACTATTCGTATGCCAAGCATCCATACACGCGCTTCCAGAACACTGGTAAAGCCATTGTATCTACCTTTGAAGGATCCAACAACGTGGGAGACTGGGCATCGATCAAGTCACAATTCTCCTCGCGTGGCATCTACTTCATACCAGAGTACACAAGCCGCGACCCTAACTGGCACCGCAACAACCTCAACACCATTGATGGAGTCTTCTCCTGGAACATGTGGCCCAACGGCCCCAACGACATGCCCACCGACCCTGCTAACGATCCGGATGTTGCCTGGAAGGGCGTGAATGGTCAGTACATGATGGGCGTATCGCCTTGGTTTTTCACCGACCTGCCCCAGTACGGCAAGCGACGCCTCTGGCGGGGCGACGACCTATGGCACAAGCGATGGCAGCACGTATATGACATCAAGCCGCAGTTTGTGCAGATTGTGACCTGGAACGACTTTGGCGAGTCGCACTACGTGGGCCCTATCTTTGATGCCGGCATCCCTGACGCGCCGGAGGGGAGCGCAAAGTGGTATGTGAACAACATGCCACACGACGGCTGGCGTGCTTTGCTGCCGCACTACATTGCAACCTACAAGAACGGCGGTGTTGAACCCGCCGTCAACACCGAGAGGCTCTCGTACTGGTACCGCGTCTACCCTGCTGCTGCGAATCCCAACGGCGTCGTCTGCAACGCTCCTTGGCAAACAACGTTCCCCCCCGCGACTTGTCTCCAGGACAAGGTCTTCTTTACAGCACTGATCAAGTCTCTGCCCGCCCAGATCAGCGTGCAGATTGGCAGCAGTAGTCCGACGACTTTCCAGGCTACCAAGCAGGGTCTGAACCACTTCTCGCAGAACGTCAATGGCCAGACAGGCGCGGTTACGGTCAAGATCATCAGGAATGGAGCGACAGTCATTCAGGGATCGGGTAGGCAGATCATGTCAAGCCCGGGATCCAGCCCGAACAACTATAACGCTTTCGTTGGAAGCGCATAGTCAGAAACGTGTTGCTAGATTAAAACATGGTTGCAACTCATGCCGTTGTAAGAAGACGTTTTAACCTTAGTAGAATAGTTATACTTTGCTTTACTATCTGTAGTAACTGTCAATTTTAACTTCTATTACAATGCTTCGATGAGGAATATTATGTTCGAGCTAGCCTTATTGAATAGTATCGAGCGTCTGATCAATAGAGGTATTTTGAATACCCAAGTATGTGTAGGCATTACGTATCTAGCGCCTCTAAAATTCCAAAGTAGAGTCTCCAAACTTTGACAGTAGCTAAGTAAGGTACAATCCTTGTACTATAATCACATCTGTATCGTAGGGGCTTTGGCCTTGGACCATGTCAGTACTGTCTACAGAATTCCATCATCAACCTATGTAGCACGTTAGCCGTCATAGTATGGCGAAGCTATGTAAAGACAACGGTGGAGGAGTTTATGCTGTTAGGTCAACGCGATCTAGTCCCAGCTATGAACGCACTGTGGTGGTCAAAAGTCAAGTCTCTCGAACTCTTGGTAATGCACTTTGGTTTCTTTATCTGTTGTTCGCCACTACTGTCATGCTAGCAAAAACTTCCAGATGGTGTAAAAAATCTCAAGTATCGGCGAGCGGCCGCATACCTGTCCAAATTGTTATTGTTGCGGCATACACTGGTTGTGTGGCATGGTTTGCAGTGCAGCGATTCCACGGGGATTTGCCTCAGTCTGAATCTTTTGATTTAGTTGGACAATGGAGTGTCGTCGCAACTATCGTTATGGCATTAACGGCAGTAGCAACAGGCAAGATTACGGCAGCTTACTGGTATAAATGCACGGGAAAACCAGGTATGGATGCTGATCAAGAAGAAGGCGAGCTACCACTCTAGAGTTGTGACGTTGGATATGCGTCTCGATATTGTTCTGAGTAGCAATCTACAGTATGGTGTTAATACAGATATGCATGCGAAGGGAGATGGGGTAGACGCGTAGACATCAACTCAAGCCTGCACACACCTTTCGATAGGCAGGTGCGACTTGGCTTACCTAGCGACGATAACGCTATTTGAGTATCAAAGACCAAGCGGGGAAGTCCCGTCACTCGTACAGCCGCTCTCTTCTGGTCTTCGTTACATTCACAAGTTCCGTTCGTTCACCGTGTTGAGCGCGTGCAGATTGGGTTGAGAGCGAAGCGCAGGGAAGAGAGAAACTGAAATCGACCGCAAATACGGATAGTAATGAAATGGGGTATAATCTACAGTCCGTTACGTCGCTTTCAAGTCCACGCTAAGACTGCCTCAGGAGCTCGTCCTGCTCTTCCTTGGTGATGCCAAACAAGTAGAGGAGATCCTGCATGCTCTTCGTGTTCAACCTTGCAGGCGCCATCAGCTGGACCTTGGGCTTTGCATGGAATGCCACACCCAAGCCGGCGACGCCCATCATGGGCAGGTCATTAGCGCCGTCGCCGACGCAGACGACTTGATCCAGCAGTATGCCCTCCTTCTGCGATATTTCTAGCACGTGCTGGCGCTTCTTCTGCGCGTGTACAATCTCGCCCGTAAGCTCGCCAGTAAGTGTCTGGCCGTCCTCGGAGACTACGAGGTGGTTTGCGTATGCGTAGTCCAAACCAAGCTGCTGTCCCATCCACCCAGTCAAAGGTGTAAAACCACCGCTCAACACGGCTGTCTTGAAACCTAATCTCTTCAGTGCCGTGATCAGTTCCTTTACGCCCTCGTTAAGTGTGATCCTTGGCCTGAGCGTCTCGAAGACAGTAGCGGGAACACCCTTGAGCAACTTGCATCTCGCACGCAGGCTTGCCTCAAAGTCTAGCTCGCCATTCATCGCCGCTGCTGTGATGGCCGAGACTTCCTTCTCCACTCCGATCAGCGAGGCGATCTCGTCAATGACCTCTTGCTGGATAAGCGTGCTATCCATGTCAAAGACGGCGAGGCGCTTGTAACGGCGGTGTATTGTATCGGCTTGGAAGACGCACTCGACGTTCCATTCGAGCTCGAATCGGGAGATGGCTTCGTGACGGCGAAGGGTTTCGAGAGATACAGCTGAAGCAGTGGGGAGGGGAAATGTGATCTCGACGACGCGGCAGTGGTTACTTCGCTCGAGTTTGCGATGTGTGATTGTTTCCGACTGTAGTGCAGGGAGAACGCTGGACAGCGTGGTAGTGAAGTCGTTCAGGCAGCTCTGGCTGATGTAGCTGCCGTACAGGTTATCGAGCGCATCGGGCCCCTGTGTTGGCGGCTCGAGAGGGTAGGCCTCGAGATTCTTGGTTGGCGAGGCGCCATCTCTCAGTGTCTCCAGAGAGGCGGCAGGAATGGTATCCTGCGGGGTATGTGGTACTTGGTCGGGCAGTAGAGCGTTGTGTGGCTTGTCGACCTTGTAAAAGAGTGTTGCGACGATGTGTGCGCGCGAGACGTCGAGAGCGGGTGGTCTAGCGGCCATACTTGGGGATCCTTAACGACTGGTAGCGATTGGCTAACTCTGTATGGCGTGGATGGTCAGAGGCTTGTCAGAGTGAATGTTTGGCGGGGTCACAGACAAAAAGTGCGCAGGGGGTCCGGTCGCGGCTTCCATGCTGCAAGACGCTAGCGGCTCCGCCTGCAATCTCCAGGCACTCCCGCGGTGCTCGCAGCACTCTTGTGCGACCTGACCTTCGACATGATGGCATTGTGTGATTTTGCATGTTGCCCTAATGCTTTTGCGGTCAACAATGCGAGGTGTTCTCTAGCCTCAGCTACCGCTGATATGTATGGCGCGGGTCTTTCGTTGTCCGACGCGCAAGCCGAGGCTGCCCCTGGCTTCTGTAAGGGCCAAGGCCTCCGAAGTTACCTCTGCCATCAGACGTAGTTGGCCAACATAAGTGCCGTGTAGCCTTGCAGTGCCCCCGTAATATCTTTTACAGATCTTTTGGATTTATCGAAACAATGGCTGACTACAAGGCCGAGAGCATGGTTGCGGCCATCCGCCAGTCTTCTCCTATCGACGTTACCACCACATACGATGCTGCCTGGGTTAAGGACAAGGTCATACTGATAACGGGAGGAGCAAGTGGCTTCGGCGCGGGCTTTGTGCGCCTATGGGCGAAGAACGGAGCCACAGTCATCGTCGGCGACATCAACGTGAAGATGGGTGACGCGCTCGTACGCGATGTACGCAGAGAGGCGGGCAACGAGCGCGTGCATTTCGTGCATTGCGACGTCACAGATTGGCAGTCGCAGGTCAATTTGTTCAAAGAGGCGATCAAATTGAGTCCACACGGCGGGCTCGACACAGTAGTCGCCAATGCAGGAATTGCAGGTATGGATGTCTTGCAAGAGGGCAAGAATCTCGATGCTGCAGAGCCTCCGCCGCCCAACTTCAAGATCATGGACGTGAACCTCACCGGTGTCCTGTACACAACGCACCTCGCCTACTTCTACCTGCCAAAGAACCCCGGTTCGGAGGCGTGCAGCATTGATTCAAAGCCATCGACTACATCCCCGCGCGATCGACACTTGCTTCTGCTTGGCTCAGTAGCGTCTCTGGCGCCCATTGCGATACAACCGCAATACAACGCAGCGAAGCACGCTGTACTGGGACTCTTCAGGAGTTTGAGGTCGACGAGTTCGCTGCAGGGCATACGGATCAACTGCCTGTTCCCCTACTTCATTGACACGCCCATTGTGCCCACCTTTGGCCGCCTACTACTGGCTGGCGGCGCCATGGGCCAAGTCGAAGATGTGGTCGCCGCAGGAACACGGTTTGTGTCTGACAGCCGCATCCTCGGCCGCTCCTTGGTGATTGGGCCGAAGGTGCATGTCCGTCAGAAAGACAACGGCGAGTGGGACCTGGTGACAGCTGGATCGCCAGACAGCATCGAGACCGCAGTCTTTGAACCTTATGCGGACGATTGGGAAGATGTCGATGCGTGGGATCGTAACTTTGTGAAGATTCTCAATCTGGTTCAGGCTGGCCGAGGTTGGGCGGGGTGGGCTCACGATATTGTCAAGGCTGTCTTTTACGGATTTGGATTTGGGCGGTGATCGAAAATGGTCACGCGCCGGAATGGTTCGGCTCGCATTGGTACTACTAGGATCGCCAGCAACGGTCGTTCGGTGGATTTTCAGTCGGTGATAGACTGTCACAAACCCCGTGTACAGATGGCCTTCTAGATACGGTGAAGTGAGCAAAGGGCACTTTCGTAGACAAACAATTGCATGGCACCAAGCATGCCAAAATATCCATATTACCCGTACAAGCTGGGAGCGTAACATTGGCCAGGCCAGAGCGATCAGTTTGAAAGGCTGTGTGACGTCATGCAGACTTTGCGTGCCCGAACAGGGAAGCTGCGGCAACGCCAGCCGCGGACAGTAACCGGCTTTGGTTAAAACCGCCACCTTGATTTGAACATCAACTGCAATGTGTGGCGTCACTGCAGAACGCCCAGGCACCGGATCCTATGCTAAGAAATGTACTTGTCGCGTGGCCGATTCCGTCGCTGCTTGTGGTCTACGACGTCTGTGAATCTGCGCGCGCTGTAGGCGTAAAGTGCAAGCGCATTGACCCGATCCTCTCAACATTGCGCCTTTGGTTGTCTGCGCCGCATCTCTTTCACACCAAACTGCTGGTAACACAACGACCATCACTGTGACCAAGTCACAAACACACGATGGCCACCCTCGCTCGCAAAGAGAGCCTTGTCTCACCTACTGGCATGGTCATCGAGGAGCCCACATTCCCAGACATTGCTGGCGAACCCTCGACGCGCAATGGTAGCACAGCACTAAAGTTTGCTACCTCAGAAGATCCTACACCTGCACACATCTCCCAGCATGACCTCACAGAGCCGCAACAATCGGAGAAGCTTTCAACAAAACAGACGCAGACTGCCTCGGCTCCACGACGTTTACAAGACCGGTCAGCGACAGAACGACCAAAGCCCTCCACCAAACACTCGCTGTTGAGAAACATACCAGCACCCCGAAAGCAACGGCCGACGCCTGTACAACGACAAACAACCATCACTTTCGACCACAGCTCCTCAGAGTCTGACTCATCCGAAGATGAGCAGCTCCCAGCGAAGAGCACCAGTCGTGATGAGACGTTACAGCACGAGGAGTCTTGGACTCGTTCAGGCAATAAACGGCGATCATCAACCATGAATCCTTTCGCAAGGTTCAAGGTCTCGAACGAGCATTTCCAGACTAAGGGATCTGTGAAAAGTGACGGACGCCTAAAGCTCAGCATACTGGAGGAGGATCTCGGCAGTGGATACATCGCGAAGGCCTTGGGCGCTGTCTTACCAAAACATGGAAAAGACGACGAGAACCGCAGCATGCAGTCCTACGACAATCAAGGCGTTAGCGCCGAGAAAATTGCCCCAGACGAAGACGAAATGGAGCACGACCCCTCACGGCGCGTGAAACTCAACATTGTCATCATCATTATTGGGTCTCGAGGAGACATACAACCGTTTATTCGCATTGGCAAGATCCTGAAGGAGGACTATGGGCATCGCGTCCGCATCGCTACCCATCCGGCTTTCAAAGATTTTGTGCAAAAGGACTCTGGATTGGAATTCTTCTCTGTAGGAGGCAACCCGGCTGAACTGATGGCGTTCATGGTGAAGAATCCAGGTCTGATCCCGAACATCGACACGATCAAGGGCGGGGAGATCGGTCGACGTCGAGCACAAATGTACGAGATGTTCCAGGGTATGTGGCGTGCTTGCATCAATGCCACCGACGATGAGACCGATCACATGAATGCCAAAATGAGTACGTTTACCAGATCAAGCTGTTCAATTCTTCACTAACAAGTCTCGAAGTGGGAGACAAGGCACCTTTTGTTGCGGACGCTATCATTGCGAACCCACCGAGCTTTGCGCCTGCACACATCGCTGAGAAGCTCGGCATACCTCTCCACATGATGTTCACGTAATAAAATATTCGCTCCATCTCTTGACTTTTGACTGATCGTGTACAGGTTTCCTTACACGCCAACCGTACATTTTCCACATCCGCTCGCGAACATCAAGGTTAGCAACGTCGAACCTACATACAGCAACTTCATGTCATATCCTCTCGTGGAAATGATGATGTGGCAAGGTTTGGGTGATTTGATCAATCGTTTCCGGACCGAGGTATTACGGTTGGAGAGCATCAGTACACTTTGGGCGCCTGGACAGCTGTATCGACTGAAAGTGCCATACACATACATGTGGTCGCCTGGCATCATTCCAAAGCCAAAGGATTGGGGTCCAGAAATTGATGTAACTGGTTTCGTCTTCCTGGATCTCGCATCGAACTTCACACCACCCGATGACCTAAAGAAATTCTTAGACGATGGTGAACCTCCGGTGTACATTGGTTTCGGCTCGATTGTGGTCGACGATCCGGACCAGTTCACAAAGCTTATATTCAAGGCTATCGAAATGGCTGGTGTACGTGCGCTTGTTTCAAAGGGTTGGGGCGGATTTGGCTCCAATGCTGATTGTCCGGACAATGTGTTCATGCTTGAAAACACCCCGCACGATTGGCTGTTCCCGAGGTGCAAAGCAGTTGTACACCACGGAGGAGCTGGAACTTGCGCCATTGGTCTCAAATGCGCGAAGCCAACAATGATTGTACCGTTCTTCGGCGACCAGCCATTCTGGGGCGCCATGGTCAGTAAGGCTAAAGCGGGAGCACACGATTGCATACCCTACAAGAATCTGACTGCGGAACGGTTGGCCAAGGGTATCAAAGAATGTCTAACGGAGGAGGCGCAAAAGAATGTGCAGAAGATTGCGGACAGTATTGAGGCAGAGGGGGACGGAGCGCTGAATGCTGTGCGCTCATTCCATCGAAGCTTGCCGCTCTATGGAGAAGGAAGCATGCGTTGCGACTTCTTGGACAACCGTGCGGCAACTTGGAAGATCAAAAACACCAATGTCCAGCTATCAGCGCTGGCGGCCGAAATTCTTGTCAACAAGAAGAAGCTCAAGTGGAACGAACTCCGGCTGGTCCGTCATTACGAGTGGAATGATTTCGGTGGTCCAGGCGAACCGGTGACTGGCTTGTGGGGAAGCATCTATACTACCTTGACCGACGCTGCTTTGGGCGTGGGCTCTGTTCCTGTGGAGATGGGCAAGAGCTTAAAAAAGCGTGAGAAATTATGGGAGAAGAAGAGACAGCATCAGAAGAAAAGGCAGCAGAAGAAGGAAACTATGGCGAGGGCAAATGCAGAGCTGGAGAAGTCGACTTACAATTCTGCCGAGGCCCATGTCGCCAAGAAAGAGCAGGAGCAGAACGGTAGACCAAAGCCGGAGCGTGGAGAGTCTACTCTCTCAAAAATCATTGAGCCGGAAGAGACGCTGAACGAAGAGCTTGCACACGAAGCAGCTTTTGGCTTCAGAAAAACCGGCCATGCGCTTGCGCGCTTCCCCATGAACGTTACTCTTGCCCTCACACAAGGCTTCCACAACGCACCCCGATTGTATGGAGATGAGACCGTCCGACGCCCGCCGCGGGTTACAGGTATACACTCTGGGCTTCGCGCTGGTCGCGATGAGCTAGTTTACGGCGTGACAGACGGAGTGACAGGAATCGTCACACAGCCGATCCGTGGCGCTAGAGAGAACGGCGTCATGGGTGCCGTGCGAGGCGTAGGCTTCGGTATTGGAGGCTTTGTCTTGAAAGACATTGCGGCCTTGCTCGGCCCAACAGCTTACCTCTTAAAAGGCCTTGACGCCGAGTACATGAAAAAGTATCAGCCCACGACCTTCATTCGCAGAGGCCGAATAGCACAAGGCCAACTGGAACTGCAGCGGCTCGAACACAAAACTCGGGTTACACACATTAGAGAGGCAGAGGGTCAGGACGCCGAGCCTAAGGAGAACCGGGATGAGGTCGAGGATATCGTCGCGCACAGGTGGGCAGCGCTGAACCAAGCGATCGCAGAAGAGAAGAAGCACAACAAACAGGGCATCATCGCCTCACTCACCGGCACAAGTGAGAAAAAAGCAGGCACGATGGTTCCGCGGAAAAGCACTTCTGTCAAGAAACCTGCGGATCCACCGCTTTCAAAGTCAGCTACCACTCCTGTTGCACAGACTGAGAAAGAAGCAAAGAACAAGAGGAGGACAGACTACGACGCAGTCAAGAAAAGCTTTGACTCGCAGCATCGCAGAAGTGCTACACTCAATCGAAGCAGCACCGAGCCTCTATCGAGAAGGAGCTGGGACGAAAGTAACACAGCAAAGCCAGCGCAGCCCGAGACGAAGGAGAGACCGCAGAGTATACACGAGGAGCCAGAGTTCGAGGAAACACACGTTCTAGGAAATGCGCACCTTGACGAAGATAAGGATAGCGACGAAGACGAGAAGAGACATGACCCCGTACCCAGCGCTCCAACTGTGGATCCGGAGTCGAAGCAGGATTTCGAACCAGACCAGAGGCTACTACAGGAGCCTAGCCGCGCTTCCGCTGACTCAAGTTCTGACAAGACGAAAGTCGGCACCGAACCTATGGACTGGGTGAAGATGAGGCAGGAAGCTGAGGGCAGGGAAGATGCTGGGAGAAACTGGGTTGTCAATGTGTAATAGTGCGTATGCGAAGCATGATTTGCCATTCTTACATGGTTCATAGATGATAATGATTAGATACCCTTTATTCAAATTCTATCAGCGTAACTTCCAACATGCGTAACAGCTGTGCATAACCCAGGTCAAAGCATCATATGTCCCCTCGTCCTATCCTAACACCACCACCAGCGACGCGGACCCGCACATATCTCTCAGCCCCATCCTGCGTCACCCTCCTCTTGTAAATGACCCTCCAGCTCCTCCACCAAACACTCCAGAATCTCCCGCTTCTCGCGTCTCGCCTCCTCGTCACCCCACATTCCCGCGCGGCTCAAATCTAGCTCCGCCTCGACAAGTTCAAATCTCCGGTCCAGCGCCGTCTTTCTGCCTTCTTTCTCCACGAGCCGCTGGACCTGGATGCGTTGTTCGGGCGTTAGGTGCGCGTATGCGGGGTGGTGCTCGTATAGCGCTGTTGAGTCGTATGGCGTCCGGTTGCCGAGTGGGGGAAAAGGCGATGGTGCTGGCGGTGGCGCAGGTGGATGTGGACGTGACGATAGGAGTGGTTCGACAGTGGGGCGAATGAACTCGTGCTGGGCTAGTGGAAAAGGGTGGGTCTGTGCAGGTGGGTTGAGGTTGAAGGGGTGCACGAGAGTCGCTGTGGGGTTGTAGATGCGGTTGCGCTGTGCCCAGTGGACAACGGCTGCGACGCGGGCATTCTGGGCCTGACGGGGATCAGGTGGGGGTATGTCGTCTGCGAGTGGGGTTTCGGTGGAGGCCTGAGTGGGGACGTGGTTCGTAGTGGGGTGCTGCTGGGGTGTTGGTGTGTCGGAGGTGTTGCGCGTGTTCTTGAGATGTGGGTTTCGATTGGCTTTGGGTTTGGGTTGGGCAATGGTGGCTTTGGATGTGAGAGAACCTAAGGTTTGGGACTGGCGTTCATCTAGAGTACCGTCGTCTTCGTTCAGAGGAGGTTTTTGTGCTTCTTCTAGCCCAGTCTTACCATCCAGTGCGACCACCAAATCTTGGAACACAGTTCGAATCTGTGTGGTCAGAGGAGCTTGATCTGTTTCTACTTCTATGTGATCGGCTTCGACCTCGTTGATTTGCTTTGTGAAGCGCACATTCCTCGTTTGATGGATCTTGTGTTTCCGAATTTTGGGCTGGACAGACCCAGTCGTAGCACTTTTCATCTTATTGCCACCACGTTCCTCATTCTTTCTGCCTGTGGTCGACGTGCGACGCCGCTTGCGCAATGGTTCGTCCTTGGCATCACGAGCAGATGCGTGTACTGCTTCTGTGTCGGTGTCGGTGTCGCTTTTTTGATTTGCTTGGATTCGTTCCATGCTGATGAATGGCCTGGAGGTGGACTGTGAGTTGTTAATCTGAAGTCAGTTGAAGGTGGAGGTAGGCTAGTATTTGATTTCCAGGTGAATACTCCGGTCATTGTTGTAAGAAGTTTTATCATTGGGTTTTCACCAGTGTATTCCTCGTTTGCGGCGGGCTGCTGAGTGAAAGTAATGTATACTGGTGCACGCATCGAGAAGAAACGACAACGGCTAGACTTTCTTGAATGAGGTGTATCAGGTGGGAGTCCAACGGTCATCATGTCTGACTTACGTGACCGCGCACAAACCCGAGGTGATCATCTTCCACTGGGGAGAATCATACCGGATGAGATGTTCTCAGCTGCGTCTTTGGTTTCCTTCTCCGATTCGTCATACGTGCTATTTTTAGCACTTTGATGAAGCTTCTTCTTCTCTTCCCGCCTCAACGCCCACCAAATACCTAGGAATGCCACAACGACCGTACAGGCAAACCCTAGATACAGCTTTGCACCGATTCTCCAATTCGGCGCCTCACTCGCGGGATATGCAGCAATCGGAACAAAAGCATTCAACAGGTAGGTGACCAAAGTGCCACTAGCAAACAGCACGGTGCGCACTTGGGGCTCGTCTTGCAGGTTTACGGATGCCCAAGAGCAGAGCAACAACATGGCCACGTCGCCAATATAGTTCATATACCAACCCGCCATATATGCATGTTCGTTGGCGGGTCGGATAATGAGTATGACCAGAGACGTGATGCTGATTGCCTATTTTGGTATTAGTCAGAAAATAGATAGCAACACAAGGACACTTACTGAATGGAGCAGCAAGAACGGAAGACGCGCTTGGAAGTAGTCGCTTAAGCCGGTGAAAAGTAGTTCTGCAACGAGTACGACAGATTGGCCGACGATAGGAAGGTAATTCAGCATCGCGACAGTGCTATGGTCTCCGTTAGCCCTCCGTTATGATAGTGGAAGTTTCAGTTCAGACTGACTATCTTTTGGTCCCGTCGCTATTGGTCAGTGACTTGAGCCAGAGATTGAAGTAACCTGAAGGCTGATTGTTGCCTGCTAAGGGCCACGTAACTATGCTTGTTAGACATTGAGTAGCGGTTGCATCCTGAGCGCTAAGAACCTACTAGCAAAAACCCACAGCTGCCAGAAGGTGAAGCAACGAAGGAAGTCTTTTGGTTTTATCCCAACCTGCGGCTTGCGGCCCACTCGTCGTCCTCGCGCGAGAGCTATCTCAATGTCACGAGGCTTCAGGTAGAACTTTGTAAGAGGGTTTGGTCGCTCAGGCTGCACGATATTAGTGAATGTCTTCGCATGATTTGCGTAGCCAACTTACGTATTCTGGGAGGATGAAAAAGGCAGCCAGTGCGACAGCAATTGTGCAGATTCCCTGGACGGTGTTAGTAAAGCATCGCATCGCAAGGGACCATACGCACGTTAATGATAAATGCCCACCGCCACCCTTCCCTTCCGTGCAATCCTTCGAAATTCGTTGACAACGCACCCTGCATAGCACCAGATAGCATGGCCCCGGTCGGTTGAGCAATATTGTACAGACTCATTCGTAGGGCTATCTCATGCGGCAAGTACCATTGACTCACATGTGTCAGCTTCGCTTGAAGTCTCGTTATCTTCAGCTTACCTGATGATCGTAAAATAGCCTGGCCAAGCTGTGCTTTCGAAGAACCCGATGAGGAAACGTAAGCCATAGACTTGCTTGTAGCTCGTTACCGTAGACAGACAACACGTGAGAACACCCCAGATGAGCTACCAATGTTAGCCAGAGCTGTTGGTTCGGTGACCGATGGTGGTTTACCTCGCATGCGGGTAGCCATTTGGATGGGCCGAAGTGAGAAACGATGATGCAAGAGGGATACAGCATGATCATATAGCCAACACTGCATGGTGTTATTTGAATGTAATAAATGACAAAGTGAGGATGATATACTTGAAGAGAGTCGTGAAGTAGTTGAGCTCATTTCCGTAGAGGTTCAGATCCTCCTTCATACCTGACACATAAGCATTATTCTACGCTGCGTCAGGTTTAAGCTTCTCTTCATTGATTTTTGCCTTACGATGTTGGTTTGGTCGATGTATTTGAACGTGTAGCCTAGGAATCCTATGCTGAGGAACCATAAGTCCAATTTCCAAACCTACACATTGGTCAGTCCTCAGGCTCCAAATTCGACTAGCCTCCTAACTCACGAAAGCCCTTTCTTCTTTCGGATCGATATATCCGTTCGCGAAACTTCCATCCACGGATGCTGTTGATGCATCGACTGTAGTTTTGGGAACTGCTTGATCAGGACCACCAACTGCGTGGTCTTTGTGCTGAAGACTGTCAAAATCTTGGGCGGTCATCATCAGTTCCGGTTCTAGGTATAGTGGAAACTGCCGCAGCATTTCTCAAGTTTATGCTGATCTACGCGCCTTGTAACGGTACGGCATCTGCTACTCATGGTCGCGGATCTGAAAACTTCGATATGTGCTCAATTGTGGACGCAATTACGTGCTTTGCACTATTCTTGAAGGATTGTGGTTTGCTTGAGCACATTCGACTTTTTGCTACAGTGACCAGCATGAATAGTGTAGGTGGACCCAGTAGTGTAGGGGCCGCGCAGTGGAGTTTACGTACAAGCGACGTTCTGCCATACGACATTGCGACATCCACAGGGGCAAGCACGCAATACAGGTCGCGTTGCATTTAAGAACGGCACCCTCAACTGTCCGACTTCCACAACATGTGGGTTTATAAGATATGCAGTATGTACAGACTTGCACCTGCTCTGCCATCTGTCTATAATGCTAAAGATACATGATGCTTACTAGAGAAGGGCAGTTAGGAGTCCTTGATCAACTTCTAACAGTTGTGGGTGTCGTAGTCATGGAGCAATTATGCTATTCGTTTGTAGGTTCTAATAGGCTCCTCGTACATTGGTTAGTGGGGCAAGAACGTCGTTTCAATCTGTTGGGTTGGGATGCAGCGTTCAACGCAGATGCTCGCCACGATATCGGCCCACAGGTGACGGCATTCTTCAGATGCCAAGAAACAAACAACTCAGTCCAGAAGGACTTCCGAGCGCATAATAATGCCTCAAAAAGAGGTCGACTGCAAGTGAGATTGATGATGCCAGATAAGTCGAGTGGATTGGTGCAAGAAGCAGTGTCCCTAGCGATGTGACTGCGATATCGCTCAATCAGTACCCACATGCGACACTTGTCCTGCCCTCCCTATTTGGCATCCATATTCCCCTTGGCCCACTCCCTGAGCACGTTCTTCTTGATCTTCCCCGTACTCGTCTTCGGCAGCTCGCTCACAACCACAACCTCCCTCGGCACCATAAATCTACTGATGTTACTCTGCTCCTTCGCCCACTGAATCACCTCTTCGCCCAGAGTGCCGCTATGTGTGCCATCTTTTGTTGTGACGAAGGCTTTGGGTCGCTCGCCCCAGTGAGAATCTGCGACGGCGCAGACGCCGACTTCAAGCACGGAGGGGTGCGTTGCGAGCATGCCTTCGAGGGCTACGGAGGATATGTTCTCGCCACCTGGATTCTGTCAGAGAAGATGCAATAGGGGAGAGAAATAGCAAGTCCTACCCGAGATGATGATGTCTTTCGCACGATCAAGGATCTGTATTGCACCGTCTGGGTGCCAGACTGCTAAGTCGCCGGTGTGCGACACACCGCCGGCCCACAGTTTCCTTGTTGCTTCAGCATCTTTGTAGTACCCTTTCGCGCAGATGTTGCCTTCGAACACTATCTCACCAATCTCTTGGCCGTTCTTCTCGACATTGATGAGCACGCCTTCGTCTTGCTCTGTCTTGATGACTCGGACGGGCAGACCGGTTACGAAGCCGTGACCTTGTCGTGCCATCTTTGCATACTTTTCTTTCTCAGGAATGTTCTCCCACTCCGGCATGTGGTAGCCTTTGGTGATCGGACCGTAGGTTTCGGTCAGACCGTAGACGTGGACTGGGTGTAGGTTCAGATTCGTCATTTGTTCGAAAAGCCATGCTGACGGCGGGCTTGCAGCAACGGTCACCCTGACTTCTTGAGGTAGCTTTTCAGCTTCTTTCGCCGCACAGAGCAGGGTGTTCACAGTGGGCGCCGCATTGAAGTGTGTGACGCCTTCGTCCTTGAGTAAGCGCCATATTTCAGGGTAGTCTATCTTGCGCAGACAATAATGTGTCCCTCGTACTGCGGTCACACTCCAAGGGAAGGTCCAGCCTGTTGCGTGGAACATTGGGAGCGTCCAAAGGTACTTTGCACGTCCCCTGTGATAATTCAGTCCGGACTCGATCACGTTGCCCATTGCTGCGAGATAGACACCTCGGTGGGTGTACTCGACTCCCTTTGGTCGTGCTGTGGTGCCTGATGTGTAAGCTAAAGCAAAAACCTCTTCTTCGTCTGGCGCCTGTGCTGCAAGATCTGGCCAACCCTTGTTTCCGGTCTCAATGTCATACTTCAGTCCTTCCAAAACTGCGTCATCGAATGGTCCCGACAGCTCGCCTTCTGTTGCATCCGTATCTGTATCCACTAGGATCGGTACGTTTGGTCTTTCCTTCTTGTAATCATCCAATATCTTGACAAATTCGAAGTCGGCGATGATTAGGTCTACATCCGCATGTTGGAAAATGTAGCTGATATCATCAGGCTTCAGACGATAATTGATCGCAACGTTGATGGATCCAGCAGCTGCAATGCCGAATATGGCTTCCAAAAATGCAGGGGTGTTAGTCGCCAGAATCCCAACTCTTTTGTAGCCATGCTTTCGCAAATAGTAAGCCAGTCCTCGTGCGCGGTCCGCAGCTTCTTCGTATGATCGCCTTAGTATCTTGCCATTGGCTGTCTTGTGATAGATGGCTGTTGCGTGGGGTTCAATCTGCGCAGCCCTCCAAAGGAAGGATGTTGGACTCAGGGTGTGAAAATTATGGCGATGGTGGTACTCATGACTGTCACCAGGATGAATGGGTGGCGGACCGGGCACAGGACTCGCGGAGATGAACTGTGATGCCAGTTGCTTGAGACGATCTGTCGGGCCCATGACGGAACGCGTCTGTACTGATATCTGTGGAGGTATGGGAGGAAAAGCCAGAGGAGAGAGACACGTGGAGTGCTTTGTGTTTATCGATTGAGAGTGGCGTGAGCTTCTTTATAGTATCGGTTATATGTTACGGAGCTATCAATGCCCAGGTGCGGAGTAATCGCGTCGACGGGAAGAGCGGCGCTGAAGATGGACAAAAACCCAGAAAGACATGCACCAGAGGTTGCAAGGCCAATCTCAAAGCCTGCTGTAGATGTCGCGGACCTCAAGAATGATAGCTGCCCCGGTTTGTTTCTGGATAATGGAGCTTAGGGGAGCTCCCAAGATCCGGGCGCCCGGGGTAGGTATGGTAGTGGGATGCGTATGTCAGAGCCGAGGTTCTCCACAATTGGCTGTTCGGCTCAAGGTCAGCGGCAACACCCACACCCATCTCTCCATTGGCCGGCTTGTAGAATAGAGTTGTGCTGCGAGACAGCAATGTCACTCAACGATTTTCAGAACGTTAGTCAGCATTCTTCTTGGAACGTACGAAGATCGAGGTAGAGTGCAGAGTAAGTGTTACGACGAGGAGCAGCAGATGAACAGAAAATTGGGATATATTTGCAGCAGAACTCCATCACCATGCTTTGATGAGCCCTGGGGTTTTCAATTCGTATTTCTTCTAACCGGAAGAGAAGTACCTGAGGACAGCGCTGACCGACGTTGAAGAGACCCATAAACACGTGAGCATCCTGGTATCGGTATGCTCTTTTAGCCTGGACACCTTTTCGATCGGTCGAAGTAAAAAGGTTGAAAGGTTCCCATGAGCCCAATGCATTCCGCGCCGTACCACATCACCGACACCGACATGTATCATCAATTGTCGACGTCTAGTAGCCGAGGGAGGTGAGCTGCTCCTTGGTCTTGCCGTCAACGTTGGCGGTCTTCTGGGCCTCAGCCAACTGCCTGCGGGCGGCCTTCTTGCGCTCGTAGTATGCGGCACCCTTGACTTTCCTGCGTTCCTCAAGGCTGTGTTGCTTGTTAGCATCCAACGAGTCAGACGGAGCATTGGGTGTACATACCGAGAGACGACATCCTGGTACTTCCAGCCGAACTCGTGGCCGAGACGACCGACAGTGCAGTACTTGCGGCCGGGCTTCAACCTCAGGACACGGAGGGCCTGGGGAACGACGACGCGCTTCTTCTTGTCGTAGGGGGGAGGGATACCCTCGAAGGTCTTGAGACGCTCCATGGCGGCGTTACCGCGGGCAGTCTTGTGAGGGATCATGCCACGAACGGTGCGCCAGAACATCTTAGAGGGAGCGCGGAAGTGGAAGGGACCACCACGAGTGGGGTTGAACCTGGTCTGCTTGCGCATGAAAGCCTGGTACTTTACTGAACTGATGTCAGTCTCTGCTTTAATTTGCAGGAAATATCCTCAAAGCGCTCTATGAAAGAGCAGAGGCACATGGCGTCGAGACGACCACGTGTGTGAAGCAATGCATAGCAATGCCGTGTATTCCATCACACCTCGCCGTGTGCTCTGCTCTTGTTCGAGTCGCTTCGGTGAATCGGGGGAGACGTACGCTTCGCGCGGAAGAACTCGCCGGAGATGTTCAAGGCCTCGCATCGCACAACGACGATCTTCTGGCCGTTGAGCAGCTGCTTGGCGACCGTGGAGGCCAGGCGACCGAGAAGGTGCCCCTTGCCGTCGATGACCTGGGCAGAATGTTAGCTGGTGTTGTTTTGCCATTGTGCGGGCTCGCTCGTAATTCGTGACAAGGCAGCGCCGTGACGGCAGCGCGTGCCATATCGTGGGGAATCGTGCTCGTGTAGCAAGGGCGTACGTACAATGACCGGTTCGAATGTCGACATGGCTACGAATCCGGAGGGTTGTGCTGTGGTTAGTGAAGTCGGTCGGGTTGTGGATGAAGCCTCTCTCCAGAATGATTTGTGTGCCAAGGGCGGTAACCGAATTCGCGCCTTGCCGTAACAGGCTAGGCCCCACACGCGACATGTGCATCGATTGCTCCGCGCTGCAGCCAGTTCTGGCACCTAGAAAATTACCCTTTGAATGCACAGGACAAAATTGTTGTTTGTGGGTGCATTGTGCGTCGTTGCCGTGACCTTTCCGCCAGTGATGGAAAACTGCGCGCGCGACAAGCTCACGGCGGAGTACAAATGATTTTTTTCACAGCTTCGACTCTCGGGAGCCCGTCCGCTCTGATCACCATATGCATCGCTGCTTGATCGACTGACCTTCCAGTTTCCTAGACGATGTGCCAGTATGTACTACTTCGTGTGTTCTTTACAATGCAAACACAGTGTAGCTTCATGGTAAGCTACTGAGCCATGCAGCGCAGATGATGCGGCTTCCCACGCAGTATAGTACAAACTACGAAGTAGTTGCTACCTGCATCAACTGTGCACTGCTGTTTGCGCACCTCCTCATTTGCGGATTCCGGTCTCATCTGAATAAAGTCACAACAAGGCGCTGCCCATACCCTGTCTATCTGGCGGTGCAAGTACTAGTCAATGTTTTTCATGACCGGAAATCTTCAAGTAGGATCCGCGTTGTTTCTCTTGTGCTCTCTTAAGCAGCCTTGCGTTGTTTTCGTAAGAAATACAGCTATTGGATCCTCAAATAATTATGTCGCCTTTGAGCTAGAACTGTATATCGGTCACGTACGCCAAGCCTAGTCCTACCAGTCCTAATCCAATACTCTCCCCATATACGTTTGCAAACCATAAGGACCATCCGCTCTTTTGTCCATTCCGCGCTTGGGATCGGACAGACATTCGATGTCGTAGCGATGAACCATCGTTGGTACCAATCTTGATACAAGTTCGTAGCGAGGTTTGCCATCTCAAGGAAGACCTCGAACGCAACTGCTGGCGATGCACAGAAGATATCAGAAACCCCTGGTATATCAATCAACAAGCTGTCAGCTACGCCTCACGTTCTCAATCATATAACAGCGCTCGTTAGTGCCTCTACAATGGCAACAGGATTGCATCGTTATTTTCGCTGACTGACTTCTGTTCAGGTCGTCAACACGGCAATAGCACCGACAGGCAGATGTACAAGACACTGTTTGAATAAGACCATGCGCAAAGTCCTCTCGAAGTCAATTCATCCATCTCATGCCGGGCAAACTTCGAGTATACACGTAGAGTGACTATCGTGCACATTGTCCCCAAGTCGCTCTGTCGCCAATGAAAGATTTGTCATATAGTGAAGCATACAAATTCAGATCGCTTGCTTTGTATCAAACAGTAGCTATTGTGATTCTCAAGATATTTGCAGGATGTATGTCCCATCTTTGTCCGCTACCTGGCTCAGATCTGTGTATATATCAACACAGTCTCACTTGCGCCCTGTCAATAACACAGCTTGACAGAATCTAGCTGTCTTCGCTCAGCACGGTATTCTTAAGGTCTTTCAATACGATCCGTCACACTTCTGTTTTTGATGCTCGAGACCAACACGTCTGCACGCCGACTGCCAGTCCTCAAACAAAAGCCGTTGCAATTGCATATGTACGCTGCACCTATGGGTTTGATGGATCTTCTCGGAGAACCTCAGTCATTTTCTGCACGATATCCTGCCTGTTATCTCTTTGTAAGCCACTCCACTCTTATGCAGACAGGAAGCTATGTTGTAAGTTCCGTTTATCGAAGTTCATGTGTTTCAAGTTATTTAATGCACTAGGTAGTAGTAAAAACAAAACACTGCTTATGTCTGCGATCACTAAAAATTTATCTGAGTGATCCATGGAAGAGCTTGTGGTAAATCACGTCGACATCGGTTTAGATCGATCCTATCCTGTGTGGCTTACATTTCAACTGTCTGGGATAGCATCTTCATCTATCTCTCTCAGCGTAGGCCTTACGTTCAATCCGAGTCTCAGACACATCATTTCGTTGCATGACAACGTCAAGGTCGCCTCGACTTCAGGGAGACTCACGTACCATTTATAGTGAGTGCAGATGAACATTCATTTGGGCTGCAAGAATTGAAATTCACTTGAACCGCCTTCGTGCGATTTTGTGAGAGGTATTGAGAGAAAATAGCTAGTGATATCATAGAACCATGATTTTCATGTGCACAACCCCCTCTTATTCACACAAGACGAGCAAAAATCACCAAATCACACCCAAGACGCTTCTGTGAGGTGAACAGACCGGGGCGATGACCTTGTGGTAGGAACTTCCGCAACAAGGAGGCGTCGTTGCTTGATATAAGTACCGAGAAGCCAGTACTGAGAAACCACCGTCACAATACTAACCCCTTGCACTTGAACATCCTTCTTCCCGAGAATCTGGCAATTTGTTTCTACCTCACCAATTGTCCAGATGCAAGTTGACGACGATCGAAATTGCTCGCGTGTGAAGATTATCGCATCATACGAAGACGCCTTGGGCCGTACAGCGATCCCTACACACGGCTCGAGGTTGCGACAGTGTTGCAGTTGGCGTCGTCAGGCTGATATCCCATGCAGAGCACTGACGATTGCGTTTTCACCATCAGGGGTCCTGCGGCCTTCCTGCGGCTGTATATTCAATCCTCGATCCGGACATTTGAGCAACGTCATTGCGGACTGATGAGATGGGCAAAGCTCCGTGCAGATCGTCTAGCCCTACGGCGCCTTTGTGGCTGTTACTTGCTCGAGGCGGTCTGGATGTTCGAGATTCGGAGAGAAAAACAGCAGCGCCACATGTCGAGTCCTTACCCTTAAACGCTAGAAGCCGTTTCGCTCTGCGTGGCTGTGCAAGCCGTAGAAGAGACAAAAGGCTCACCTGAAGTTCTTCTTCTCGAAATCCACAAGCCTCAGCTTTTCAGTCAACACACCTTCCAAGCTGCACACCTTCGACCGGTTTCGATCTCAGACGCATTCAAAACGCTTGGCCAACGTTCTCGACCTCCCAACCACATTCTTGGCGCCCACATTCCCAACTCTTACCTAACAAAAGTCTCTCGCATGCGCCACAAATGCCTGCGATCACAGAGACCCTTCCTAGCGATCGTGGCTTGGCCGTCATGCACCGAGCCCGTTGATCCGTCTGGCTCATCCGGGAAAAGACGGCATCTCCACGGACGACAGCCACGCCTCGACAGCCGCAACTCAAATCTCAGGTCCTGCATTGTCACGGCACCCATGTGGGAAGATGCTGCCAAGTGTGGCTAATGCGCGGCCTTCGTGTGTTACCGTCCGGCTATACGACATCGGTGACGAGCCACACGCTATGGCGTCAACCGCATGAAGTCAAGTGTCAACGAACATCGACGGTCAGCCACAAGCTCAGACGAAAAACACTTGGATGACTGCAGGCTAGAAGTTCTGTGCAGGAACCTAACCACACTTGCAGATTTCCCCGAGCACGAAACATCCAATTCGCACGGTCGAGTTGATCCGCTTGACGAGGATACCTCGGTGCAACGGGCCCTCATGCGCTGAGCGCCCAAGAGACAAGTGACATAAGCATGATCACGGCAGAGGATCACGACCGAAACAAAAGCCATTGGCCGAGTTTAGGGCTTGCTTGATACTTGCTGACATGTCGGCACACCTTCTCGCTCTTCTCGCTTCCTTTATGTAAAGATTGACAAGACGCAGAGCGTTTCCGAGGGAGTGCATTCGCATACGTCGCAGCCAATACTCTCGGCCTACCAACTAGGGCATAAAGCACTGGACTCATTCCCAAGTGGACAAGCGGACCCACCGCACATTCTGAATGCTCGGCGATATTACCATCACCTCCAGCTGACGGGTCACGTTGGGGCACTCTTATCCACGGGACTCACTGCTTTGTTTGCTGGGCAACTTCCATATTCTTGCCATGCCTTGGCGCATGGAGCTGCTTTGCCATAAGGGACGAAAGCATGGCGGAGATGACAGAAATGTGCCACGTCGAAAGTCGGAACATGGACCAACTGCATCAGGCTAAGACCCACCAGCCTCAACGAGCCACGCTGTCACAAACTGTGGCCGGCGCTACGACGCGAGGGCTGGTGAGTGGAAGTGCGTATGGTCGGACCTCGCTTTGAATGACACCCCGAGACAAGCCCACGTCTGGGGGACGGATTACAGCCTCCTTCTTGGCTACACGACGGTGTCTCCAATACCCACAGTAAGATACGGTGTCTTTATCCGGTTCGCTGATCGATGCTGCAAACAGCGGCTTTAGAGCGCGCGAGGAATCATGGGATGAGCAAATGTTGCATTGGTGCCAATCAGGCCCGTCAGACTACGCCTTATTGACCGGGCAGCGTCTGCAAGATCCGCTGCGCACCGGTATCTCCAAGGATCAAGGCTCTCTTGACTGGTCTTGGAGTGGCGTGGGTGGCGCCTCGTTTGGGAAGACGGTCCCATCGTCTCATCCTATGGGCTTGTACGCTGCCAGCAATCCCATGACGCCACAGCCCGCAGATAAGCGAATGGCTGTGCTCTCCCACTTGGCGGTGTGGTGGTGCAGCTCCCGCTGTCTTGTGCTAGGCCTCTTTGGTTGTGCAAATGAACGATGCCGGAGGCAGCGGGCGCAGACGAAGACACGAAGAATACGCTTGAAATGACCAAGCAGGTCGGTCCGTCTCCTCTGGAGGGCTTGAGGCCATTCGGCTCGTCGCTCGTACGGAGTTGATATGCAGTTCGCATCCCACAATAGCAGCTGCGAACCCTTGGCTTGCCGCCGCGAGGTGCACAAGCGGATTGCTCGGCGGAAATAACGCGAGTCGCTCCCGGTGCCCAAGGGCGGGACGACTGCCATGGAACGGCGCTAAGACGCTCTCCATCAGAATCCTATTCCCTGACCCACTCTCTCCGCCGCTGACTGGCCCTGTCCTGGCACTCAAGCCATTTACTCTTAGGCGCAGCACCCCCCAGCCACAGTCATGCTCCCCAACTGTCGCCATGGCCTCCCCAGTGCTCACAACAGCCGATGGCCATAACACAGGCTCCGGCCTTTCTGGTCAGTATGATATCTCACCTCGCTCAGACAGCCCGGACATTACAGAGGATCAATCGCCGATCAATGATGGTGCCGACGACCAAGGGCCAAAGCCACAGCCCCTGCAAAAGAGGCGGCGTGTAACCCGCGCATGCGACGAATGTCGACGTAAGAAGATAAAGTGTGATGGGAAACAGCCATGCACGCATTGCACAGTATACAGCTATGGTCAGTCTCACAAGTATCCTCTCCTAATTATTTACGCCTCGACGAGTACTGACTCCCAGTGTAGAATGGTAAATGCGCCTAGCTGGCCCTCCTAGTTCTCGAATACTGACTGCCCCTTAGCACATACGACCAGCCGTCAAACCGTAGACGCAATGCGACTCCACAGTACATCGAGGCCCTTGAGAGCCAGCTGAAGCGGGCCAAAGCTTTACTGCACGTTGTATTTCCCACCATAGACCTGAACGATCCTAGCATTGACGCCCATCTGCAAAATGGACTACTCCCACAACTCCCTGCAGCAGCACCGCGTCCGCCGGTGATGCCTACTGACCCACGCTTGTCGCATCACCATGCGAATCCACAACCCGAGGAGGCTGCAGACTCCCACCTAGAAGCAATGGTCAAAGCCACAGGCCAGTTGGATTTGGATGAAGAGGGTAATTGGGACTACCATGGACACTCTTCAGGACTCAGTTTCATGAGAGGATTGCGACAGTTTGGAGACATGTTCCAAGTGCCACCAGACTCCTCGCCATCCCTCAAGCATCGTAACATGTCTATTGACCCGCCTTCGCCGTCCTCTACACGATCGCTAGCTGCATCCTCGACTGCGCTACCATCTGGGATGGAGCTGCCGAGCAAGAAGGAAGCAATCATTCTGTGTGAGAACGCTATCATTGACGCAGGTGCCATGCAGAGAGTTGTGCATCTACCTACCTTCCACAGGCAATTGGATCGCATGTACGAAACTTCTGCCGAGAACTACACAAATTCTGAGAACAGCTTCTTGCCACTGTTGTACGCTGTACTTGCGTTAGGCAAGCTCTTTTCACAAAGCGAGGATGAGCTTGACAAGTCAAATTATGAGACTGTTGTTGACGAAGGGCAAGTTGAAGAATCAAGGATCGTGGGTTTTGCTAATTCCTCACAGCTTCCGATACTTCAGAACTTCTCGCCAGCTACTTGACATTACCGACTGCCGCGACTTGACGTCGCTGCAAGCGATCGTTTTCATGATACAATTCCTACAATCCTCAGCAAAGCTCAGCACCTGTTATGCGTATATTGGAGTCGCTCTGCGATCAGCGCTGCGCATGGGGCTACACCGATCGTTTAACGGTAGTTTCAACCCTATCGAAGCCGAAACCCGCAAGCGTTTGTTCTGGGTCATCCGACGAATGGATACATATGTCGGCGCGATGCTTGGACTGCCACGGTTCTTGGAGGACGAGGATATCGACCAGGATTTTCCTATTGAAGTGGATGACGACTACATCACAGAAACGGAAATCCTTCCAATGCCCGAGGGTAGCATCTCTGTCATGTCCGCATTCAACGCCCACACACGGATTGTGCAGGTGCTCAGCAAGATCTGTAAATATGTCTACCCTATTAAGGGCACGCAGTCTGGCAGCAAGCACTCAGTGACATACACCGTCAAGTATTCCAAGATCCGCGAACTTGAGCAAGACTTGGCACAGTGGCTCGACGAGCTGCCCATGGCGCTCAAGCCCGGCGGTGAAGCTTCCCACATCATCATCAAGTACATTTTCACTGCTCACCGAATGTTACACATATGCTGACTCACTGCAGAGTGCAACAATTGCTGCGCATGGCATTTGGACATGCACAGCTTCTACTGTATCGCCCTTTCCTGCATTATGTATCATCGACATACAAAGACAACGCGACCGACCAGCGAGCCTTTGCTTGCGCCTCAGCGTGCGTAAGTGTATCACGCAATATCATTCACATCACCTCGGAGATGAGACGACGCGGATTACTGGCAGGGGCGTACTGGTTCTCCATGTATACCACGTTCTTTGCCATTGTTTCGATTTTGTACTTTGTCCTGGAAAACCCAAACAGTCCTACCAGCCTCGAGCTGCTTAGAGATGCGGCAGAGGGCAAAGAAGTACTAGCTTACTTTGCTAAGAGGAGCATGGCAGCAGATAGGTGTAGCTCGGCACTCAACGTATGTATACTTGATTTGGATCAGCAACAGCACACATACTTACACATTTATAGAGTATGTTCGAGAGACTACCTGAAGCAGTCAAGCAAGGAAGAGAGCTGCAGGAATCAAGGAAGCGCCGTCAAGACAGCTCACCACAGTCTCTTGGCTCGCGACCGCAGTTTCTCGAAAGTGATTTGACGATGCCACGCCGCGCCAGCACTTTTCCTGAGAGCCATCCTGACTCTAAGCGCACTGCTCCTGGCCCCTCTCTGCCAATCTCCCAGACCCACTACGCCAGTCTTGGGTTGGATCCTTCGTTCAACTCACCATCACCGTCCAACGCCGACTTTTTTGACGCCGTACCTGGTCTTACACCAACATCCTCTAATGCAAGCCTAGGACAATTCGCTGGTCTGCCAACTCGTCCTTCATTCCCGCCTACACCCTTGTCAAATTCCTTCACAGATCCCTCCGGTTTGAACGTACCAATCTCGGATATCTCGACTATGATGTTCCCTTCCGCAGACCCGTTGGCCTACCCGAACCCGCCAATGACCACCTTTGAAAACAAGCATCAACAGGCTTTCGACCGCAGACTCGATTCTCCTTCCTTAGTCGGCCCAACGTCTGGCATCGACACGAAACCGTATCCCGCTATGTTTGCCCCGAGCAGTGTGCCCGCCGGTTCTCTTCGACGTCACGAAAGCGAGGCACAGCTTTTTGGTGCTATGCCTATGTATTTGATGCAGGCCGCACAGGCGCAACGGGGTCACCCGCTCCACTCTGGCAGTCCCAGTATGCACCATATTCCAGGACAGAACATGCAATTCGACGAACTGCTCAATCAAGAAGAGTGGGCGCAGACGTTCATGGACCCTGGCATGGGCTTGCCTAGTTCTAGGACGCCCTTTGGTGGAAACACGCAGTTTCAGCCCTCTGGATCAGGAATGGGCTGGCGATGAGGTCGTTTGCACATCACGATTACTCCAGTCAGTGCTGTGGCTGCTCCTGAGATGAGGACGCCGTCTAATAGCGACTGCCCTGAACCGTACACTCCAGTATTGGTTTCACACGTGGCGTTTATATTACAACAGTCCGAGCGACGCAGGATTTCCACTGCAAGAAACCACCCATTAACCTTTTGTCGCATGGGCTCCTGGATAACGACGCAAAAAATTCACAACAAAGCCTGACACTTGCTGAAGGCTTCCGAAAGCGATTGCCCTCCGGCCAATCAGCCTACCTTTATACGTTTACAAACCACAGACTTGGAGTCGCTCACGAAGCAGACTACCCACGGCTGACAATTGGCCGGACCCGTATTCTATATCTTTACCAGCGCTTTTCTCGTGCAGCGTGTCCATTCCCGCATCACCTTGGCGCTCGGAGCGCTTCATCTACTTGTCCTTGTTGTCTTTGAGCGGCATTCAGCAGACCCTTGGCGTTGGAGTAGACTTGTTCTATTTAATTTTTTAGTTTTCATACACTATACCCGGTGAGAGCGGTGGAATGATATGAACAGGGAGGTGATTGAGTTTACGAGCACGATTTATGCTGAGCTGTCACGCTCCTCCGTCACAAATGACTCGAAAGTAGCAATAGACAAAAGAAGAGTAACCTCAACGTACCATGGTAAATCTGCACGTGGTTTACAAACATACTCTTGTGCTAGTAGCGTTCCTCAGGCACATCTATTAGATCCTTGCAGTGATCAGATCTGTCCACAGTTGACGACGGAAGACAAAGGAAGCAGTACCTGGGGTAGCGTGCTAGAACGGGCTAGCGGCACCAGCCACAGCTGCAGAAAATCAACGTAACGTCATCGCTCTCTCTTGAGTCGTTGCGCACAACCAAGGTTGTGTTCTTCTGTCGTCAACCACATTTTACTCATCTTTCCAGCACTGCGACGTATGTCTCGGGCTCCAAACGTTTCACTCCATCCCTCTTGCGCAGAACCCTGAGCGATACTTCTCACTCCACCTCCCCATACTACACCCACAACAATGGCCGCTCGCCGCAAACACACCTACACCTCCGTCTCAGAAACGAACGGCTCCGCGCCCATAACCGCTGGCATGCCCGGGGGCACTATCAAACCCGCCACCTCGAGTGCGCGCCGCTCGCCTTTCCTCCCTACTCGCCTCGAAGCGCTTCTCATCTCCATCTACCCCGCGACTCTGCTCATGGGCAGCATAATCAGCACTATCTCGCCAGCGTCTCGCGCTGCCCCCTACTCGGCCGACTCGCAGTCACATCCGCCTGAGTTTGCGCCCAGCTACTTCGCGCTGAAGAAGAACGTCTTCAACGTCTACTTTGTGAAGATTGGCTGGTTCTGGGCCACCCTCGCGTTCGCAATGTTCGTGCTCATGCACCCGGGTTTCGGGCGAGGACTGTCTGCGAGGAGGATCAAAGCAGTGCTGAGATATACGCTTGTCACGACGTGGTGGGTGCTTGTCACGCAGTGGTGTTTCGGCCCGCCGCTGATCGACCGCGGTTTCAAACTCACGGGCGGTGCATGTGAACTGGCGAGAGACCCGCTTGCGAGAGCCCAGATGAGCGACACCAAGGAATTTATCACAGCTGCCACGTGCAAGGCTGTCGGTGGCAGCTGGAAGGGCGGACACGATATTTCAGGCCACGTTTTCCTGCTCATCATGGGATCGAGTTTGCTCTGGCTGGAATTTCTGCCTGCGTTAACGCGCGTTGAGGGGTTAAGGGATGGTCGTCTCATCACGCTCTCGGACGGCAAGGTTGCAAGCGTGTCTGTGGAGAAGGAGGTCCAGAAGCCTGAAGGCGAGGCAACGGCCAGGGGTGTTAAGTTCGCGCTGGGCGTTGCGGCGCTGATGTGGTGGATGTTGTTGATGACGGCGGCGTACTTCCACACCTGGTTCGAGAAGTTCACAGGCTTGGCTGTTGCCTTTGTTGGATTGTATACGGTGTATTTCGCACCACGAGGTGTGCCGGCTCTGAGGACTTACTTGGGTATGCCTGGCGTGTAAGCTTTGATGGATATGAGATAGTTTCACGATGGCTTCCTTTAACAGGCTGCATGGGGTGGTGCGAGCATTTTGTACTATATCAACTAAATAAAGCATTGCAGCTCAAGATTATTCCGTGTCCTACGTTGTAATACCTTACTTCTCTATTCTTCTTCATTGCCATCTCAACGACTCCATCCCTTCACAGTACAAGTGCAAGCTCAAGTGCATATATGTTCGAGTTCTCCGAGTTTCGCTGGGAGGCAGTGACGCCGTAACGATTACCAGGTCCGCGCCTCTCAGTGTGAAGTCACAACTGACGATGCAGCTCAAGAACAGGAACCAGTTTCCTGTCTCGACCCGGCCTCACCTCTGTAAACCATTTGCCTTGCTGCCCAAGGAAGCTGTCTTGTATCACATCCCTCGTCCAACATGAAAACCGCCGTTCTTGCACACTTCCGCCTGGGCTGTCTACTTCAATGAACCATGTGCATCTCTGCATCTTTTCATCACTCTGGTGCTGTGATATCGATGATCTCGACGCACGTAACTCGGCAAATACCCTGTGTGACGTGGCCTGGACTCGATCGGGCTTTTGATATCTCAGCAGCCTCCGCCGCCAGTCTGTCTCCACTTGCGAGTATCGCATCAACAAAAGCTACTGAATAAGACGTGGTCAGATACTTTGATCACTTTGATCCCGGTCTATCGATCAATGACCCACAGATTGGAGGACTCGTTCGCTGCGCTCGCAAGCGCCTCCGGTCAAACTTGGAGATACCAATGATGCAGCAGAGTCCAACAAGATATGTATCGACAGACCCAGACATAGACGCCTGTTGGGATTCAGTCGTTGACAAAGAGCATACTGCTCTTGCTACCTTGCACCCAGGCGAGCTTCCAGTCGAGTACACCACCGATAGAAAGCATCTTGTGAAGCACCTTGGTGATACAAGGTCGCCGCTGTTGTCTTGTCATTCTACCCGACGTTTATGACTGAACCTCCAGACTGTGGTATAGTGAACGAATTTGCGAAAAATAATATGGGGAGGGTATACATCTCCTACATGCACCGTCTTCGCGTTCAGTATTCACGAAGGGACAGATCTGTAATGTCAAGTAAGGTGCGCATATGTCAACATGTGTTGGCGACATCGCCTATACTTGTTGAGTCGATATCGAGCCGGGATACGTTTGCAACTAGCCCAGATCTACACCCAAGACATCTCACCGCTTCTCCAGCCATATCAATTTGCTCAGATACACACCCCGATCCCAACCAGCATTGATTCCCGCATTCGCATACGTAGCACCGCTATACGTCCCATTATCCAAGCTATTGAAGTACCTAGCCTTAGGGTCCAAGCCCTGCAGCCTCAGAGGCGGCGCTGCAGGCTTCGTTGTGTACTGTTGCTGAAACGCAATAACGACGGCCTCGTTCCCGTCGGCGCTTACAAACTGCACGGCGGGCCAGTTGCTATCCTGTGGGCCTGCGAGACGGTAGAATTGGCCGGATATGACAATGGGGTTTATGCGGTGCGCTTCTGCCATTATGCCGGGGAGGGCGGCGGTTTCGTCCTCGGAGAGCTCGTGTGGGTTTAGTTCGAGCCCGAAGCTGCCGCACATCATGGCTACGTGGCCGCGGTAGGTAAAGCTCGTTGCTCGCCCCGTGACGCCGTTGGGGGATTTGGCGATGTGGCAGCCCATGGCTGAGGGCGGGTAGACGAGCGAGGTGCCGAGTTGGATTTGGAGTCGGTCGGCTGCGTCGGTGTTGTCGGATGTCCAGTGCTGGGGCCAGTAGTGGAGGAGACCTGGGATGTTAGCTCGGCGTGGTCAGGAGTTGGTTCTGGTACGCACCAGCGTCGAATCGTCCTCCGCCAGAGGCACACCCTTCCCAAAGGACGTCAGGGTACTTCGTTGTCAAGGTGTCGATTACGTGATAAAGACCCAGAATGTACTGGTATGTGTCGGACGGACGAGCGAGCTCATGCATCCCTAGGTAGAATTAGTATAGAGACAACACGGATGACTCCATTAATTACCTCGGTTGTTATCCCACTTGATATAGGTCACGCTTCCCGAGTCAAGAAGATTAGAGAGCGTCTTAATGATGAAGTCTTGCACCTCAGGCAATCTACGGTTTTGTCAGCCAAGTAATACCAACCGAATCATAGAATTGCTTACCCAACGTTCAGGACGAATTGATTGCGAGTCAGAGTTCTTGCGTGTTTACCGGCGTGCAGTATCCAATCAGGATGTTCGTTGTACAGGGTCGAATTCAAATTCACCATCTCCGGCTCGACCCAGATTCCAAATCTCATCGGTTTGTTCGTACTGGCATTTGTGGTCGCATTTACCACGTCAATCTGAAGAATTTGATTGATAGGAGGATTGAGTCCTTGTGGGAATTTGGCTGGGTTGGGCTTGGTGTTGTTAGTAAATCATGATGTCACGTGACCTGGCGTTCACTCACAGTCCAGTCGCCCAACCCCAAGCTGTCGTTATTGCGCGGGTAGGAAGTCCCGTACCAGCCATCGTCGGTCACCAATAGCTCGATGCCAATATCAGCTGCCTGTCCGGCAAGATCTACAAGAGCTGTATCATTGATGTTGAAACTCAGCCCTTCCCAACTGTTCAGCAAAATCGGCCGAGTTTCGTGAGTAGCCTTATGCCTAGACAGATGGTTCTTGTAGAGATCATGGTACGCACGGGAGACTCCACCAACTCCAGAAGAACTGTAGACAGCCACAGCTTCCGGGCTCTGAAAGGAGCCACCAGGTACAACCCGAATGCTCGTGTGAAGCGGATTGAGGCCGAGCAAAGCTCGTACGTAACCATTCGAGGCCTTCTCGATTGTTGCCTCAAAGGAACCCGACCAGATTAGGTTGAAGCCCCATGCTTCGCCGCTGTTTTCTGTTGTGCTGGGAGATACAAGGGCGTAGAAAGGGTTGTGTGTGTGTCCGGCGTAGCCCTCTGTTGAGCGGAAGCTGGTCTCTCCATAATCTACCTTGCGTCTGACGGTATTGAATTCGTGATACCAATCGCCGTGAGGCTCGATGACTTCGAAGTCGAAATTAGGAAAGTCGAAACTGAAGGACGCAGCTCTTTCAACCACGATGTCGCCGGTGCCGTTGTTCGTCAGTTTGAAGCTCCTGGCAATGGCGTTGTATTTGGGGAAGATCGAGTACGAAAGTACGGCCCCAACAGCGGATACATTATCATAGAGCTGGACCTGCAAGGTTGTGACATCCGCATCGCCACCGTACGTCGCCGGGAGTCCAGGTATCGACGGTTTCCCGGGAATGATTTCATGGCCTTGGTAGAGAAACGCTGACACGGTGTCTCCATCTGAGTGTTCGATATGGATCGCTGGTAAACGAATATCGCTCCTCCCAACATCTGGAAACTCGCGTCGGTCGTTGGCCTTGTTATCATGCCAGCCCCAGGGGAGGATGTATGCAGGTGGAATGAAATCCGTGACCGGGGCGCCAAAGTGGTCCGATATCAGATCACCATTCTCAGTGTTGACGTGGAAGAGGTAAGAAGAATCATCTCCGGTGAGTGTAAAGTTGCCTCCATTAGCTGTGATAGCTGGAGGTCGTCAGGATGGTTTCTAGCAATGAGTGCAGGGAGTTGTAGTGATGTACCATTCTGAGCGGCGACCACACTAGCCAAAACCACCGACGCGACAAGCTTTGTTGAGCAAAGCATTTCGTCTCTTCCTAACCGTAGTGCGATACATCTTCGAGGTCGACGAGGTACATCCGTTATTTTGTAGTCAAATTCGCTACCACGGATCGAAGCGGGCAGACCCCAGACTTTCCCCACTACTACCCCTCACACGATCGGCGAAACCATGAGCCTTGCATAGTCGCTTGCCTGTGTAGCTTCCCGGAAGATCTCATTACTGGCTAAATGCGCGGGTACGTCTCCACTTGTAGCTAGGCTAACGTTCATACAGGCATGATGTGCGTTGTTCGTGAAGTCGTCCACGGCAAAAGCAGGCTCGAAGGTTCAACAACATGTCGTTTGTGCCGGTGCATGTACAACTCCGCAACGCGTCTTCTTGGCTGCAGGGCTGATTGCAGAAGTCGTTCAGAAATCGTGAGACTCTTGTGCCACAATTTCACGGGCACTGTCACGTTGCAACCTGCATGGCTGTCATTGTCAGTTACGCGTCATCGTTTCTGGCCACAACTAAAATTCACAAGAATCATATAGGTATAACATGACGTACAAGCTATCCAAAGCGAAGAACATCGTGAGGATGAAGATCCACAAAGAGGCTGGTGATGAGGTTGGAAGAGTCGCTGGACGGTTGCACGGTCCGCCACTCACTAGCGCAGGAGCTAAATACGTAAGCGATAGACTGTACGCTTGCATTGCCATTTCGAACACGGAGCCTGGAGCCCGGAGCCTTGAGGAGTTTGGATTGAGTCAGTATCAAGAGTTCCATGTCAAGTCAACCAAAGTCAAGCTAGATTTACTAGAAGTCTACAAAGTATAGAATGCTTATACGTACAGGCAAACAACCATCCAGCAACAGCCCTCTCCAGCATCAACAAACTCCATACGTTCTCCAGATCAAATCAGCGCATCGCCTATGTCACCTATTCCTCACTAATCTACACACCTCAGCACTCAGAGAGTCTCCAGCAGCACAATCCCTGAACGAACCTCCTTTATCAATGCTTTGAATATAGCCTTCCCTTCCATTCGTGACCTCAACGCCACGCACCAAAGAGCAGAAACAGCAATATTCGAACTATCAGTATATTTCGATTGATGTACGTAGTCCCCCCTCTTATCTTCGCCATATTTGCAAAAACGAGGGTACTGTTTTCCTTCTTCCCTTGCAGAAAACCTCGATAAGTTCAATTCAACTCCCTGAATACTCCTATAGTTGCAGTTCCCGGGTGGCCGGTCCAAACGAAGACACCTCGGGAACGCAGAGGCAAATACCTGAAAACACGCCTAGTGCGCAACTCGTAGGTAAGATATGACGATAACGATGATGACAATGTACAAGCGAGTGAATGGGATATGTAATGGTGTTATGATGGAGCGAATGTAAATGTGTGGAGGAGGCTGTCGCGGGACTAGGTAACTACGACTAGAACATTACGGTGCTTTGTAATTCAACGCGCGGCGACCTCCACGGTCGAAAGCGAGAGCCGGGGTATGGTGGCTTGAACATAGGAGAGGGAACATAAGGAAAATATGCATGATTCCAGAAGGCCTTACGCGGAGATGTGTTCGCGTTGCAGGCTTTGTGCACGACTTGGTCACGTGTTGTGGATAACACGTCCAAGCACGCGCCGCTGACTGAAACTAGTGCCCTGAATCGGAAATTTGCCATCTCAACGGTCAAACTTAGATGCGTTTTTATGGCCTTGATGATATTCTTGACATACGACGTTGCCGACAAGGTTCCGTTGGTAAGTGGAGCGGAGATTGGTCCGGCGGTCTCGGCTGCTACTGGCCGCACAGACCAGTGTCGCATCAAAGCTTGGTCAGCGCTGATGAGGACCGTATCTGTTGGCGAGTCGTATTTGTGAGAAGACGAGTACGAACATGTGCATGAGGTCGTCGATCATAACACGTCCCAAATGTTTCGCACGATGGGGCTGCTGCCCGTTTGTGCTGGACTCCGAGGGTCAACTGTGAGTTTCTCAGGCGTCCATTGTCGCGGTGCCTCACTCCAGGTGTGGCTATTCTGTCCATCTTTGATCGTCTCCTCAGAAGAGGCAGGGCTGACATCTTCGGCCGAGGGACTCAGGTCAATGTGAAAGGGATTCCTGGTAAACTCTTCGGCACGCGGCGACATCAGTGCATCAAGGTCATCCATCGCTTGCTGGGGTGCCTGGGGTCTGTTCGCTAGTTTGGACTCCATCTCGGACTGAAGCTTCGACAATTGTCTTTGCGCCTTCATGTTCGGTGATGAGAAACGGGTACGAATCGCTTTCGCCGGGGTCGCCAGAAACTCCTTGGTCCGCGGTGTCTGAGGTCTTTCCGGTAGCGCCACTTGATTGGAGGCCTGCGTCGGAGTAGCAGTGATGACATGAGTCTCTGGAAAGGTGCTCAGGCTGTCAATGCGCGAGTCGATGTTCAGTTTGCGTTTCGGTGGAGGCGCCTGAATTGGAGCCAGAGGCATATCCAGCGTTTGATTCGATGGAGTGCGTGCGTGTCCATCGAGTGAAGCAAAGCCGTTGAAGGTTTGGTGCGAAGGTGGAAGGATGGCTTGGAATGCCGGACGTCGATCGTCACTTCCGAAATGTTGAGAGCTCGCAAGGTTATCAAATGGGTTGCCGGATGAAAAATCCCTCCTTGTTGGAGATGTCAGACCGAACGGATCTTCATCTGCACTCCTGGGTCTGAGCGGAGCCATGTGAAATTCCGCGGCTCTTGGGGATTTCAATCCTGTGTCCAGTACACGGCTGGAACTAAACGCATCCTCAGGAAACGAGCCAAACGTCGGAGAGGCGACGTGAGAGGCTTGTTCAAGGTCAGGTGGGTTTTCAATGCGAGCGAAAGTCTCCGTCGGCGCCAATTGGTCTGCTTCCTGAGCGGCGCGAAATGGTAACAGGCCACACGGCTTCTCGCTGCGATCGCTTCTCGACTTTGGCAAGGTCATACGTGGGGGAGGAAACATTGGTGACTTGGGTGGCGCGCCAAGGTAGAAAGAATCCTGAGCTTTTGGTGCCAACAACGAAGGTTCAGGCTCATCGTACTCCGAAGGCCACGGTAGATCGAAAGACGTCTTTACTGGAGATTTAATTTCATAGTCGTCGTCCTTGTCTTGTTGCGTGCTGTACGAGGGAATGTTGAATGTCAACGCAGCGGGTGACTTGAGCGGTGCGAATCCCATTGGCTTCATTGGCGCCAAAAGGGTGCTCTTCCTCTCAATGGTCCGCTCTACAGGAGCATCCGAGTATGATCGCAGAGAAAGTTGACGCGAAAAGTTTGGAACATTTGGCGCTTGCAGTGTTGGCTCCGGCTCTGGCTGCACGACTTCAGGAACAGCGGGAACCTCTATTGGTGCCAGAGAAGAATCGTTGACTGTGATTTCGACGACAGGTACGACATGCCCCTTAGGATCGACATAAGGGGTGGTGGTCGGCGTGGAACTGGTCGAGAGGTCGAAGTTGGAATGGCTCGAATCCCAGGAGTTACGGAATCGCGCAGCAAACGCACCACTAGGAGCAGACAGCGGCCCTGGAGAGATGGCCATCATGTTACCCGTACTGGCTCGCTGCATGCTAATGTCGGTATCTGGTGGCAATGGAGCTGTCTGTGGGACGCGCGACCCGGATACGTCATCTCTCTCAGGGTTGGGACAGGAGAATCTGTTATTGGCAGCTGCCGTGGAAGGGAATCCGACCCTTCTCCCAAACCCTTGGTTTTGCGAACGGCTGTTCTGGTTTTGCCTAAGAAGGCCGTTGCGGAACTCCTGGAGTTGCATGATAAGATTCATGTTGGGCCCAATCCACTTGCTGCGCTTCTTGGCCTTGTCGTATGCTTCTTGAACGCTGACTTCGGGCTCTTTGTACAGGCCGTAAGCAACGACCAGACTGGCAGAACGACTGACACCACACTGACAATGTACGAGCACGCGTTTCCCTTGCTTCACTCGGTCGTCCATGACTTTGACCAGCTTGTACAAGTCGGGAACAATATCAGTGTTGTGCTCCCATGGCATGTGGATATACTCAGGCGTACGGTAGGCCTTGCCGTTGAGCATGATTTCGCCAGGCTGTATCGTCTGCAGAACGGGAGGTGTAGCCTTGGGTGTAGTTGGCGAATCATTCCCAAAGCCAAATGTAGACTTCGGTTGTTGTGACAGCGCGGCGAAATCAACATTCTCCGCCGCCGGTCCGTCGACTCTCCTGGCATTCAGGTCTTTCTGAGACTCAGAGTTGGATGATGTGAATGGATTCTGGACTTCGCTAGCAACGTTGACAATCACGTCGAAGGTTGCAGCTTGCTCGGCGGTCGGTTCGAAGTAGAGGTAGACACCAGCGGGGTATATACAGATGGGTCCGTTGGGGTATGCAGCAGGCTTTTCTTCTTTCGATTGCGGGATGTCGAAGTTTGGTTCCTCCTCTTCTTCCTCCATCTCAAATGGCACTTCTGACAAACCACTGCTCTTGGTTACGATCGGACGCAGGGCAGGAAACTTCATTCCGCCAGCCGGAGCAACGCTTGGTGAGCATAATGGCAGGGAGGGAGATGACTGGAAATGACGTAAGGCTGGTCGGCTGAGTGACGGCGTAGAAGGGATGACGAGTCGTGTAGGCTTGTTGTCGTTGATGCCGGGGGTTGCTATTGTTAAGCTCAGGTTTGACGGCCTTCTCCGTGGTGGTGTTGGGGGCTTGATGAACAGAGGCGAAGGCGGCGCAGAGCTGGTTTTGTCGTTTTTGTCTGGTGCTGCCAGAGCCGCGGGAGCCTGGGCACGGAGGTTGGTGAGCGAAGTGGTGGTGTTGATACCCAAGTTCTTCAGGTTACGTGCCTTCTTCGCTGGGGTCGCGGGCCGTTGCAGCTCGAAGAAGTTGCTCTTCGACGATATGCCGTCTGCTGTCTCCGGTCTCCGCGCTCTGAAATCAGCGGCAAAGGAGTGGTTTGTGCTCTTCGGCATGGGCGACTCAGGCGAGGGCCCTGGCGAGGGGTCGGTCACGGAGGACGAGTCCATGGTGGATATGGTGGTGGTGGGTGAGTTATCCGAGGACGCGGTCGAGTTGCTGTCGCGCGAGTCGTGGTGATTGTGGAAGGAGGAGAAGGGCGCGCCGTGTATTGTGTTGCCGCTCGAGGTGCGTTGTGCTACATTGTTGCCATGTACGGTATTTGGGTCGCGGTCTGCTGGGTGGACGGGTGCAACGTTGTGTGCAACGTTGAGTGGTGGTTCTGCTCCAAAGACGGCGCCGAACGAGGGCATGGGCGTATAGGTTCTCGATGTCGTTGTCGGCATGCTGGGGGGCGGTGGGGGCGAGGTGAGGCGAAGAGGGTGAGCGCGAGGGGTGCTGGACCTGCGGCTGTAGTGCGCGAATGTATGTTCAGAATGCTGGCAAGGGAAGGAGGGACTGGATGCGGGCGCGTTCCTTCTGGGAGAGGGTGTGTCAGCGCGGTGCACTTTGGGTGCTATTGAGGTCGAGGCAGACATGGCAGGGAGAGGTGCGGTGTTGAAGCGTGCAGGGTCAGTGTGACGGGCGAGGTCGCCACAGAGCGACAGGCGTCAGACGAGCAGAGCAGGCAGGGCAGAAAGAGGGACGACAAAGCACGAGAGGGAAGAGACATGGCTACGCACCGAGTCGCCGAGAGCAGCGGCAGCAGAGGCGGGCGCCGTTGGGCGAGTGCGTACGCGAGGATGCCGGATCCTCGAAGCGCCTGAGGGAGTGACTGGGTAAGCGGATGCGCCTGGCGGTGGGTGCGGTGCAGCGTGTGCGGTGCAGTGCGGTGCGGTGCAGTAGAGAGCGCGCGCGAGGGTCAGAGGGCAGGCCGTGGGGGGTTGCAGTCGCAGCTCGCTCAGCGTGCGTTCAAACGGGACGGCAGACTCTGGAGGTCGACTGGGTGCGAGCGTCGAGGCGGGCTGGCAATGCAGCGAGCAGTACAGCGGCGCAGCGGTGCACGAGAGAGGCCGGGCGGTCGTGGGACGGGCGCAGGGTTGGCAGAGCCACTACCGCGAGGAAGGGGATCGTGGGCGGCCGCGGTGGAGTGTGCCCTGGTCAAAGGTGGGTGCCGTGAAGCCAACAGGCCAACTGAAGCCAACTGAAGCCCACTGGAGCCAGCGGCATGGAGAAGTCGAGGCGCCGTCGTTGGCCTAAGCGCCGGCTGCTTCTATTAATACCACGCCCTGCACCAGCCAGCCACTCAGCGCCAGAGCAAGCTGCCTGCACCAGCATATCAGCACCCAGAGCGACGCCAACCTCTGTGTGCTTCACCAGACCCGGTCTTTCTCGCCGACGCCGACCGCTCCATGCAAGCTGGAGAGGGAGAGTAGACGTGGACCGTGGACGGTAGACGATAGATGATGGATGATAGACGGGAGACAGTGAACAGTAGCCAGTAGCCAGTAGCCAGTAGTCAGTACACAAAATTCTGGACCTATCCTAAATCGAAGTCTTGTCGTGTGCGTGCGCCGACCCCAGCTGGCTCTCTGCCCCCTGAAGCACGCACGCAACTGCTGCGAACATGCACAGCTTTGATATCACGCTACCCCATACACGCGAACACTGCGAAGTGGGTCTCGACACTCAACAGCGAGCCTCATAACAGCCGCGAGTTATATGAACAACCCAATGCAGCAGGCCAGCACTTCGCATTCGCTCCCTCGCACACATGCCTGTCCCAGCAGCCTGAGGCTCCTCGTACACCGCAGCCTCGGTCTGCCCCACACCAAACACTGCCGCTGTTTCACCGACCTCTCCAAATCACCCACGACTCTACCTACCCAGCTTTCCACACACTCACGTCCGCGTAGTCATGCAAAATACACGCGGCCTGCCTACGTTGTTGGCGGGGTGAGCATCGTGAGGCAAGCAAAGGGGGGCCTAGGTATCCCGTTATTGTTATTACTGTCGCAACCACCGCGTCAGCGCCCCGTTGTCATGTGAGAGGATGATGCCTGAGGGTTTCATCAGGATACACCAAGCCCGTGATTCGGTTTCGCAATTTCTGCTCCCGCTAATCTCGAAGGCTTGTGGAATTTTTCCGCTCGCATTGTCCCATAAGTGTCTACATCTTTGCACCTAACTTTCACCTACCTGAAAAGAAATTACACTCCCTATAGACATGCAATGCCGTGACATACCACCACTCACCACCCCCACCCCCTCTTAACTACCCACCTGCACCCCCCCGTGTAATCTCTGCAGCATTACCCAAACAGGCACTCAATCAGCGGAACCCACGTTTCACCTCTTTCCGCACCGACGACTCTTTCCCCCTTCGGCCAAGCGAAGCGGACACACCCCCATGTCCAGTCCCTATCCTGGCGCTGATCAGGGTGGCACTGACTTGCTGCGAGATGGTCAGATTGCCGATGTGAATCAAGTCGGGTTCGTTTGGGTGGTGCTAGGGGATGGGACACAGTGTATTGACGGGGGAGTGGAGGGATTTGTGGTTTGAGGGGGTTTGCATATTGTAATAAGAGGTAGAATGAAATGTGGATGATACAAGGAAACGATTTCGAAGGGTGAATGATCTGCAGAGTTCAAGCACACGTGTTATATCACGTAGATTATCGACCTGTGTATGCTTGTGTGTAAGTCGAGGCTCATCCTTGTGGTATGTATTGTCACGTGAACATGACTTGGCTTCAGCAGTCATGTCATTGAAAAGCACCAAGAGCAAATTGCCCAGTTGCGCCATACAGAGGTCACACGATCACTTGTTCAGCGGAGCGATACATCTTCCCAGTGACTAGACACAGCCACGCTTTGCCCTCGAACACAATCAATTCCTATAGACGAGGTGAAGACCTTCGACTGGCACTGTAATAGCAATGCCTTGAACCAAAACTAACCCCCCCTGTACGCCGTCGCTATGCATCGTCTTTTAAAGGGTGTTCTCTTGTGTATTGTATTTTATAAACACACAAAGAGCACTCACCCTACCCGTCAACGCCTCACCACCCTCATCCTCAACGAAACAGTCTCTTCCCTCCAGTCCGCGCCGCAGTCCTCTCCACCCCCTCCAAACTCATGCCTGCAAATCCAGCGCCCCCACCGTCTCTATCCCTCTTATACCGTCTCAGGGCCTCTCTCAGATGCGCTGGCGTCAACGGGCCCTTGTCACACTGCTTTAGCCTCTCCTGCAGTCCTGCATCTTTTGCAATCTCGATCCACAGCGCCTCGTTCCTGTCCACTTGATTGAAGTACATGCCTGCGCTCTGGATATCCGCATTCGTCGGCTTGTTACGCGGATCTTTGATGTGTGCGGACGGCCGACCAAGAGATTGGGCGAGAACGGGCGGTGGGAGATTCGGGTTGGGAAGGTGAGTGCGCGATACCGCCCATTCGTCGCGGACGGTGAGCGCGCGGTCGATGATCTCACCCATGAATGACTTGGTGTAGGACGTCACGGCGATGATGACGGGTTGTGGCACCGACTGGGACAGGGTCTGATTGACCAGCTTTCGAACGGTTTCGCGCTTGAGACGTATACGGCGGTAGGTAGCGTAGCGGTCGGCTTGAAGAGGTGTCATGTACTCCATGAGGACGCGCTCATGCTCTTTCTCCAGCGTCTTGCGGTCTGCCATGGACTGGCCGCCTTCGAGGGCCGTGTCCATTTCGTCCATCAGGTCGTCATCGTCGTCTTCGTCATCCTCCTGTGCATTCGCGTCGTTATCGCCATCGCCGTTCAAAGCGCTGCGCGTGTCGCCCTTGCCGCCGCGCATACTAGAGCCTGCGACGCTGCCATCATCTGCGTTCTTCTTCCGTCTCTTTTTCCCACCAGCACCGTTGATGACTGACGTTGTGGCTACACTGTCGACTGATGGGGAGCGCGAGTAGCGTGCTGGTGAGCCGACGCCCTCAGTTTCCGGTGAGAAGGCGTTGCGAAGCTGTGAAGGTTTGCGCTTCTTCGTCTGCGCAGACGACAGCGACGAGATGCTGCCGCGCTTTTTGGGCATGGTGAACGACGGCATGTGCGGTGGGGAGGCCATGTTGGCTGGCAAGGCCCTTCAGCCTGAGTTGGTCCCACAAAGTCGGGTTGTGGAGTGGGAGCTGTGTTGGTCGTGTGTTCTGTAGCCTGTCGACCAACTGCGGGAGTCGCGCACCGCACATGGCGCTAGCAACGCGCTTTCACCACGTTCAAACGTGCGTCATCCCGCTTCGCAACGGTGGTTATGTCATCGACAATCCATTGCATTCTACACACGTACTAAGTATTTGTGTCCTAGACATTGATATAATCGGGATTGACTGCTTAAGCTAGGCATTGTACCTATTTCACCGTAAATTGTTTTTCAACCGCACCATTCTTCTGTACTTGGAACAAACACACACCATACACGACACTATGGCTTCTCAAGACACATCCAACGGCGTTCCGCCAACAGCCGAAGGACTAAACGGCGGCCCTACCACAAATGGAGCGTCCACAACCAACGGCATATCAGAACCGCCACGGTCTGTGGCCGACCTTCCCCCCGCAGTCCTCGACCTCGCAGCCAAGCTATTCGATCTGGCGCGCGAGGGCAATACGACCATGTTGAAGCAATACGTGGATGCTGGAGTGCCTCGCAACCTCACCAACTCCACTGGCGACACGCTTCTCATGTTGACGTCCTACCACGGGCACGCGGAAACCGCAAAGATGCTCTTGGACGCCGGCGCAGACCCTAATGCAGTCAATGGCAGGGGCCAGAGTCCGATTGCTGGGGCGGTGTTTAAGGGGTACGAGGACGTTGTCAAGGTCCTGTTCGACGCGGGTGCAGATATTATGGGCGGACAGCCGAACGCGGTGGATTGTGCAAGGATGTTCAAGAGGGATGGGGTGTTGCA
Organism: Phoma sp. RAV-16-625; assembly: GCA_004335185.1. Taxonomy (NCBI): domain Eukaryota; kingdom Fungi; phylum Ascomycota; class Dothideomycetes; order Pleosporales; family Didymellaceae; genus Phoma; species Phoma sp. RAV-16-625. The sequence goes on from SAUA01000087.1 coordinate 84,113, forward strand.
GCTATTTGGAGTCGAGCAAGGGGAAGGGAGTGAACTGCGGGTGGATGGGCAGGCGTGAGGCAGGACGTATAACGGCAGAGTTCTGAATGTATGCATTACAGTATAGCAGATATGGGTATAACATGCATCACAGCAAGAGAGAGCATGAAGAGGATGATTAGAGAAAGTAAACCTCGTAAGGTATTTTCAGACAGCTACACTAGCCGCCTGTCCCATGATTCATGTCCGTGATTGACCTTAAAGAAACCGTTCCCGCTAAACCAAACGCTTAGTTCTCAGCCAACAGGTTGGCGAAGTCCTGGCCGGTCCTCTCCTTGGTGTGCTCAACCTTCTTCTGGCCGAGCTTCTCCTTCGAGAAAGCGGCGGCGTAGGGGTTGAGGCGGAGCTGAACCTGGAAGTTCTTGAGAGGGTTCTTCTTCTGCACAACACCGCGCTTGGAGACGGCACCGCCACGGGTGGGGCGGAGGACCTTCTGGACGTCGCTGGAGTTGATGATCTTGGACAGATCGGGCTGCTTCATCATGGTGGAAGGCAGGAGGAAGTCCTTCTTGAGGGCAGAGGCCTCGGTGGTAGAGCCGTAGATCTTATCGAGCGCAGAGAAAGCAGACGACGACCAGATGACGAAGCGGCCGAGGTGACCACCAGGGGCGAGCTGGAGGAGGTTGAGCGAGTAGACGGAGCTGGTCTCGACACCGGGGATGTTGCGGAAAGCAAGGACAAGGTCCTTGCCATCCTCCTCGGGGTTGTAGATGACGAGAGGACCACGGCGCTGCTTGTGGCGGCGACCCCTCATCTTACCCTTACCAGCGCGGACCTTGCGAGAGTTCTTGGCCTTCTCGATGTCAGCACCGGCACCAACAGCCTTGAGCAGGGCAACGGCGGCGGAGGTCTTCTTGATGGCGCCATCAGCGAAGGCGGTCGAGGAGACGACGAGGGGAACCTCGGGAACGGTGGAGATGGCGTGACCGCGGGCGAGGAGAAGAGCAGGGCTGCCAGAGGCGGCGAGCGCGGAGGCGGTCGCGAAACGCTTCTGGTTCAGGTTGATCTTCTGGTGCCACTTGCGCCAGACCTTGGTGGGAGCGAACATGCGACCGGAACGGCACATGTTACCGAAGGCAGCCTGACCGGCGCGGTGAGTACCACCACCGGAGACACGGGGGATACGGGCGACGGCACGACCGGTACCCCAGGACTCAGCAGAAGTCTGGTGACCAGCCTTCTCGGAGACGGCGTAGGGCTGGCGACGGTTCTTGTTCATGCCAGTGTGGACCGAGTGGACAATGTCGGGGCGGATAGGCGCCTGCAAATTTGTTAGCCAGTAGTTCTGGCATCGCAGCCGTTCTCTTGCAGCCCGCAGCGCATTGCGAATACAGGTACTGGGACAGAGAGCCCCGAGATGTTGTCGCTGGTTGCAGACTTTTCATCCTCATCCTCTCGCTCCCAGCCTCATGTATTCGCAGTGCGTGCGCTGTCGTTGCGTGTCCGAGCGGCCAGAGTCTCGCAGTGACTGACCTTGAAGACATTGGGGACGGTAATGGTGTCCTTGGAGGACTCGCCCTTGGGGGAGATGACGGTGACGGTCGGCCTGGACATGGTGGCTGTCGTGTGTTGCCTGTGGTTAGTATCGCGGAAAGTCAACGTCGAGCTGCGAAAAGTCAAAGTGGAAGATCTTGCGCTGTGGGCGCTAACCGTGTTGGGGCTCACAGGCGAGAGTGGGGCTTCTCGCTCGCTGGACCCCTGTTACGCAGGACTCACCTTCAACACCAATAGACAGCAGCAACACGCTTCGCTCAGCCCTATCTTGTCCACGAATGTCCCGATACTGCCCTGTTCGAAAGGAATTGATTATCATGGTGCAAACGCTGGGAGTATAGCCCGAGCCAAGACCTCATACTCATCACCCGAAAGTCTCCAACAGCCCAGCTGTTCGTCATCACTACTTCGAGTGGGAGAAGCGTGGAATGACTAACAAGCCATTCACAGATGTCACGGACGGATGAGGCAACCCCTTCACTTCTGCAAAAGCCCGGACACCATTGCGTTGCAGCCTGAGCCTGCAATATCCGCACTCGCTGAGTCATGATTCACGTCAAATCGCCTCGCACGCTATTGACTCCCAATATACCCAACTTTTCAAACCGAACGATTTCCTTGCGGCCAGGGGTCGTTTGTCGTTGATGACTTAAAGTCGTATCTGCGGTGTTATGGCCTGTACAATATGTCAAAAGCGCCAACCAATTGCTGGACTTGCAAACGTAAGACTCTCCTCTGATGTTACATACTTGCTAAAATTTTGTAGAGCGCAAGATCGGTTGCGATCGAGCACTGCCAATATGTCTGAATTGTAAGAAAGGCCAGCGGTCGTGTCAAGGCTACGGACTTCGTTTAGCTTGGCCTGATAAACAGGATGGACGCCGCAAGCAAAAGAAATATGAAGTGATGAGCCAAGACATCATCGCCAAGTACCTGCCTCGGAGCAATGGACGTCTTGAGTTTTTGAACACAGTCGTCCAAGACCTAGATGGCTCTAGGATGTCTGTTCAAGATCTCATGAGAGGCGAGCTGATCAGCATCGTTGCCAATGCAATTCCAACACCAAGAAGTCTACTCCCGATCAACGAGCCGGATGGTATGCTGCTAAATCATTGTACGCTCTTAGGTGCTCTCGGAATCAGGATATGGGTACTGACTAAGTCTAGATGATCTGGAGATAGCACGGATCACAACCACGATTGACGACGACTCGAACGGCTTTCGATTAGCGCTGATCCCAATGGCGCTATCCTCTTCAGATCTCGCCGCACAGAGTATACTTCATTCCACTCTGGCCGTTAGCTGTTACCATCTGGGTCGCCCCCAGGAGGCACTGCAGCACAAGTTCCGAGCAATCAAGAATCTAAGCGACAGCTTTGCCAGCCTTTGCATTAACACTGTCGACTCAGCGACCAAAATCCGGCATTTTGCGGCGTCGATGATGCTATGTGTCTACGGTGTACGTTGGTAGATCTTGTTTTGGTGGGCATGGCTGTATGGATAGCTGACTAGTGATTAGGTTTTCGACGAGTCAGATACAGCCTGGCATATGCATTTGCAAGGCGCGCAATCTGTATACGACACTATACCAAAGGCTGTGAAGTCTTCTGCTGGATTTGGATTTCTCAAGCCGTGGTTCCAATATCATTACATCTTCAGCCAGTACACTTACTCTGTGCAAAACCCAAGTCCGGAGATCGTGCTTCCATGCAATACAGACGAGAACCGTAAAGTATGTCGAATCCCTGCTATTGATCTGCGTCTATTTGTAAAGAACTTTAAAACTGACAGCCAATAGATTGTTGGCGTACTGGGTTGCTCAACGGAAGTGCTCCACTTGATCAGCTGTACTAATCAGTTACGTGGACTGATGTGTCCAACGACTGCGCTCAGCAGTACCAAAAATCCATCACCAAACCTATGCGAGGGAGATCTCGAGATCTTTCTGAAAATCGAGCAACGTCTCTTGCACTCGCAACAAGACCTTCACATTCACGCCGGCTCAACATCGGGCACAATCAACAACATACGAATCACTCTAACAGCAGAGCTGTATCGGCTCGCAGCTGTCCTTTACTTCTACCAGACTGCCCCCGCGGCCTTCGTCCCTGCATGCAATGCTCAAGACCTTGTCCGTATAGCGCTGAAAATCCTATGGGAGATGAAAGTCTGCAGCAGTCCCTGGCCACTGTTTATTCTAGCATGCAGTGTCACGGGAGACGAGGAGCGCATTCGTATTCTCGATCTCATGGAAACGAGCGGGTCAAGCAGGCGCATTGGAAACTACAGCATCATCATCGGGTTGGTCAAAGCTGTATGGAAGAGACAGGACTTATATACCGACGACAAAGAGAAGCGCAGAGTCGATTGGAGGAATTTGATTGAGGAGGGCGGTTACATGCCGTCCTTCATTTGATATTCACATGTTGCCATGAGGTCGCGAGTTTCGGAATAGATCGATTTGCAAACGCTCAGTTTCTATTTGGTGGTATCGAGATAGATCTCGTCAAAATCTGGTGGCGCGAGGCCGAGCGCACTGATGAGTTGTTGGCCGCGAATAAGGAGGTGGTTGATAGAGCCATCTTATATGTCCGCAATTACCCGCATAATCGGCCCTGATGAAGTTTTGTGGCAGAACATGTTGGCGATAGAGGTGCTGGGGTAGTATTGCGACTGGACTTCTTGGATGTGTTGGATCGGGAAGACTGACGAATTCGTGATTGGGTTGACCAATATTGTATCGGGTGAAAGAGAGTCGTCTTCGGTTGCGGTTTCGATGATCGAGGCAGGTCATTGTTCACTGTATAAGGCCTCTGCTTCAATTGAGGGGTTTGTGGATATGGGGCTTAGTACTCCTGGGTTTGTGACGTCGTGATCACCGACGCTCTCAATCGCTGGATTGTTCTAGGTTTCGTCTGATGTGTTTTTAGGTGTCACAGGTACCGTGAAAAAGTGTACACTTGCAAGAGGCTGTTGTTGGAGGTGTGGCTCCTCGCTATGTGCCACATCGCCCATTGTAGGAAATCAAGGGATTTCCTGTCCGTAGCTTTACGGTGTGGTTGACTACGATGCCGTATTGATAAATCTGACTCCGTTAAGTAAGAATTTGGGCCGAATATGACCTGACGTTTGTACTGGGCTAGAAAGAGAAGTTGGTCGTACATCTGATGTCGGCTTCTGCGGTCGCTTGCAGGCGAAGGCGCAACTCCACGGCTATAATCGTTCCTGCCAACAATGACCCCACACGATCACGTCTGACACAGAATCACGATTTGAATTTTGTGTTGCTTGCATTTGTTCAGCATTGTTCAATGTCTGAAAACTGTAATCTGTGCAACTCCTTCTTCCAGGAATGGAGGTAATCTGCATTGTAACAAGTTCTCGAAATGTCGTTCCCTCTCAAAGGTTACTGATCTGCGCTCAGGCTACATTTTGGTCCAAGACCAAGTAAGTCCCTTCCTTTACCGCGATCATCGCCTAGTAGACGTAGAAGTTTATGGCCTCGTTGTTCTGAGCGCGAATCTTCCTGTTATCCCTCATCAGGATGAACCTCAAAGCCCATGCGCAGAGAATGACACCAGCGGAAAAGCCAACACTTGCCCATAGAGCCATTGAAAATCTTGGCGCGCCGTTATCGGGCCAGAGGTACGGAGTGTAAACGAAACTGAGGTTGCCCAAAGTGTTCACAATCGCAACGACAACAGCCTTCTTCTCATCCGTCTGCCCGAGGACAGATGCAGTCCAGGAGAGATTGATGTTGTTGACTCCATAGGTTGCACCGACGAATAAAACCATCGCGAAGTATCGAGCGCCGACATTCAGTGTGACTGTGCCGATGATGAACCCAAGGATCGCAACCGCTTTCGATATACTGATATGCCAAGTGCGCTCATTGAACCGGCCGGAAGACCATGAGACCGCAACAGAGATGAATACAGCGAGCAGATACGGCGGGCAAGTTAGGACGAGTGTTACGGTGCGGTTGAAGCCGAGTGTCTAGATGATGGTTAGTGACAATTTGAGCAACGGCATCAGTCAGGGCTGCGGCCTACCTTGACCACGGTGGGTAGGAAATTCTTAAAACTATTTGCTGATAAATGACTGAGACTTGTTAGTCGCTGTTGTACAGATTGAGAGAAGACGTTGATGCGTACAGATTCTGCATAAGTGCAAACACCCAGGTGCGGTAATCGGTGCAAGCTTCGGCAAGACCCTTCCAAACACTTTGCTTTTCCCTTTTGCCCGTGGTGTCGAAGGAGATTCTGCTGTGTGCTAGTTCTCGCTCCTCCTGGGTGAGCCATCGCGTCTGGAGTGGTGTGTTGGGTAGCATGAAGAAGGCCAAGACAGCAACCCCGACTGAAGAGATGTTAGCAGCAATCATTCGTAGCGTTCAAACCACTTTACCAGTAACCAGACCCTGGATAATGAAGAGCCATCGCCAGCCTTCAAGACCGCTTTTGCCTTCCATGCCTGAGAAAATTGGTGCTGCGATTAAGCCGGAGAATGAACTGGCGAGCAGATTGCCGGTGTAGAAGACTGACATCCTGGTCGCACTTTCTTTCCTTGTGTAGAACAACGATATCAGATAAACCCCTCCCGGGTAAAATGGTGCTTCAACGACACCCAAAATGAAACGACAAGCTAGCATGCCTTTGTAGTCCTTCACGATCGCCATAAGCGTCGAAACGATAGCCCAAGCCATCATGAAGAAGCTCATGAAATATGCAGGTCGGATTCGGTTTAAGAGCATATTCGCAGGGACCTGCCCGAGCAAGTAGCCCACGAAGAAGATGCTGACACAGGTGTTGTACTCCGTCCCCTTAAGGTGGAGGTCTTTGTCCATATTGTCGATCTTCGCATTAACAATCGCATTCCTGTCAAGGAAGTTCAAAAAGTACCTGATTGAAAGTTAGTAGAATTAGAGTTGACTTCTTCAGAGCATATACGTACATCAACCATAGGATTGGCATCATCCATCGATCCAGCTTCTTCACCAGGGCGATTTCAGCAGGACTCTTGACGAGCGACGCGCCGAACCTATCGAGTTCTTCATGTTGAGGCTTGACAGGATGCTCTGTGATACTGATGGTATCGATATGCTCTGTAGAGTTCTTGGTTTTGGTTTGATCCGTTGAAGTTGTCATTTTTGCGAGGAAGAGTACAAAAGTGCTTGAGGCCCTGTTCCTCAGAAGGTATCAACATTCTACAGGTCTTATAACAAGCTCGCCAAGCTTGATACCTTCCAAGGTTTGTGGAGAGTCGTATGCGGGGTATTTCGACCCCGTGGGGTATGGCGCTATCTGCGGGCATGCTAGCAGGATGCAGGTTGGCCATGGCGATCATCCTTCTCCTGTAAACTACTGCGCTAAATTCGGCGAGATAGTCGATGCCAAGATAAGCTGAGCGTTGAGCTTTACTCCATCCGGGGATCTTCTCTCGAGTGCGTGATCCGGATCATATCTGTGGGCTGCGATTGGTGGTAAATCTGCAGTACTCCGGATAACATTATGCGGCTGTGGATAAAGAGTCCGCGGCTTTTCGGCTGTGTTTAGCGCCATCTGTAGGATACCTTCTCCGTTACTACCCCACGTTCTACAAGCCACCTCCGCATAAAACACGCCACGGCCCATAATGCTGGGCTCTACATCTCCTCAATATACTGACCAGCTCTCGGAGGGTCGTGAAAGTACAATGTCACGTACATACACTGCGACCGAGGAACAGCCGACAAGGACGTTACTGCCAACACACGATGCCGAAATCTATACAATCGATGAACTGATCAAGCGACGTGCATCCGAATTACGAGACTCACCGCTCATTGGATACCCCAAGGAAGGCGTGACGGATTACGAGGAACACTCAGCTTTCGCGGTGAACAAATATGCCGATGCAGCCGCAGAAGCGTTGCAACGGAGAGGCCTTAAGAAAGTAGTAAGTACAAGGCGTGCCCAGACGGAGCGTGCACTGATTCGAAGTCACAGGACGCCACTCTTGACAAGGCCCCTGTTGTTGGCATTCTAGCCCACTCGGGGCTCCCTTTTATCATCACGTTACTGGGTCTGAGCAGACTTGGCTATGCCAGCCTTTTGCTGTCTACCCGGCTGGCTGGCCCGGCCTTGACTCGTCTGCTTGACTTGGCTGAATGCAACACTCTTTTAACCACCTCACACTTCCATACAGTACTGGAAGAGGTCAAGAACGAACGCGGCACCACTGTACTCGAGCTGCTGAAGCATGAAGAGTACTATGGCGTCGAGGCGCCTGCCTTCCATCGTGCCTACGATCCGTATAAAGAGGCCAGCAAGAACATTGTCATCATCCATTCTTCGGGATCCACCGGCCTGCCCAAGCCAATCTATCTAACCAACCGCAGTTGCATTGCAGCTTTTTCAACGAACCTAGACAGAAAAGCGTTGATGACGCAACCTCTGTTCCACAGTTTTGGCTTCTACGAGACTTTTCGATCAATCTATTCAGGAAAGCCGATGTATTACTTCAACTACGCCTTTCCCTTAACAAAGCAGAACATCACAGCGACACTCGAAGCTGTCAGGCCGGACTTGCTTTTCTGCGTACCATACGTCCTCAAGCTGTTGGGCGAATCTGAGGAGGGAATTAAGTCTCTCGCAAAGATTGACCTCGTCATGTACGGTGGCAGTGCATGCCCTGATGACCTTGGAGACATGCTGGTCAAGAACGGTGTAAACCTGGTCGCGAACTATGGCGCCACAGAGACGGGAAGAATCTCGACCTCTGTGCGTCCGGCTGGAGATCATGCTTGGAACTACCTTCGGATCCTACCTGGAGTGAAGGAGTACGTCTTGATGGATGAGATTGCACCGGGCATTTTCGAATGCGTCGCACTCGACGGGTTGAAATCCAAAAACACGATCAATTCGGATAATCCGCCTCGCTCTTTTCGCACAAGAGATCTGTTCATGCGCCACCCCACGAATCCAGATTTTTGGAGGTTCGTGTCGAGGCTCGACGACAGGCTCACCCTTGTCAACGGCGAGAAGGTCCTGCCGATTCCCATCGAGGGTCGGATACGCCAGGAAGGTCTCGTCAAAGAAGCAATTGTGTTCGGCGATGGCAAGAGTCTTCCTGGTGTTTTGATCGTCAAGGCTGACATAGCTTCGCATCTGTCGGACACAGACTTCCTCGAACAGATCTGGCCTGCCGTTGAAGACGCAAACTCTCGGGCTGAAAGCTTCTCGAGAATACCAAAGGAGCTCATCGTCGTTCTACCCTCCGACATCGAGTACCCGAAGACCGACAAAGGCACCTTCATCCGCGCGCAAGTGTATGCGCAGTTCAAGGACCAGATTGAGCTGTCCTATACCAAATTTGAAAGCGGGAGTGACCAGGCTGGCACGGTGGCGCTACCGCTACCAGAGCTGGAGGAGTATCTGCTACAAAGATTCCAGGAGAATCTTGGTGTCCAATTGACAACTTCAGACGACTTCTTTGCTCTGGGCATTGATAGTCTGCAGTGCATGAAGATGTGGAGCTTGATGAAGAAAGAGCTCGACCTTGGTGGTCGACAGTCTCAACTCGGTCAGAACGTCATGTACGAGACTGGTAACATTGAAGCCCTCGCTCGCCACATCGACGGACTCCGCACCGGCAATGCAGAACAAGCGAAGGACACGTACCAAGTCATGCATGACCTTGTCAAGAAGCACTCTTCATTCAAGTCATACAACGAAGAGTACCGAACCACTCCAACTACAGAGACAGTAGTGCTGACAGGCGTTACTGGAGGCCTTGGCGCCCACCTGCTTGCACAACTGGTGCGCGATCCTAGTGTTTCAACAATCTGGGCACTTGTCCGGGCGTCGTCAGAACATACTGCTCTTGAGAGGACACTGCAAAGTCTCACAAGCCGTGGTATCTCCCTCTCGGTCGAAGAAGTCCGGAAGATCATTGCTGTGCCTTCCGACTTAAGCAGACCGGACTTTGGTCTTGGTGCATCAAGGTTTGTGCAGCTGCGCTCGAGCCTGACTCTGGTCATCCACAGTGCGTGGGCGGTCAACTTCAATATCTCTGTCGAGAGTTTTGAGGACCAACACATCAAAGCTATACCTAATTTCATCAATCTGTGCCAATCGACAACACATGGCTCACCAGCACGGTTCTACTTCTGTTCGTCGGTTTCTTCAACTGGAGGCACCCCTCGTCCTGGCACTGTACCAGAGACACCAGTGAGAGATATTGCGCACGTTCAGGGTACAGGATATGCTAGGTCAAAGTTCGTTGCTGAGCAAATTGTACGCAACGCAATGAAAGACGTCGGTGCCCAAGCCAGGGTTCTCAGAATTGGTCAGCTCGTTGGTGACAGCAAGGTCGGCGAGTGGAACACAACCGAGGGCATTCCTCTCATGATCCAGACGGCAGTCACACTGGGCGCACTGCCTCAGCTGGATGAAGTAGGTCTTCACCATCCACTCTTTACACAGCTCACTAACAATGTTCTAGGAGATGACCTGGCTGCCGGTCGACTATGCGGCACGCATCATTCTTGATGTATGCAGACCTGAGCGCGCTGCATCACGCACCACAGACCCCGATCTCGTCTACCACATTCTGAACCCTACAAGATTCCATTGGACAAAGGACATGCTGCCTGCGCTGGCAGCCGCGGGTCTTGAGTTTGAGTCGTTGCCAACAGACCAGTGGATGGAGAGGTTACGCAACTCCGACCGCGACCCTAAGAAGAACCCTCCCATCAAGTTGTTCGACTGGTTTGAGAGCAAGTACGGTGGTGCCGCTTCCACAAAACCGAAGGGTCCATTGGAGTACATAACCGAAGAGACTGGCAAGGACAGTGAATCCTTGGGCCAGATTCCCAGTGTGACGGACAGCGAGTATATGGGCATGGTCATCAACAGGTTAAAGAAGCGTTGGGCAGCATAAGCATTGGGTTAATTGTCAGTAGGTGGAGATAGATAGAAGCATTTGCGAAGACATCAGGCATACTATCGGTAGTTTCGCGACTGCCGGATCAATACATAATGTACGTTAAAGACTCTTTCGATACATGTTGATGGATTTAATGATGTTTTTTCATTGAGACCGCTTTTAAGGGCAGATTATTAGAACAAGGACTCTAGAATCGCCTCTCCCACTATGCCTCTTTGGTTACCGTGACTATGACAAGGAAAGGACAGAAGCTTACCCTATCGATTGGTCACTTCTATCCGCAAGCTACTGTAGACGACTTATGTTACTAGAGGGCGATCTCAGCGTCAGTAGCTATGACTGCATTTTGACCATCCGTTTTCCCGCGTTCGCTCTCTGTTGAGTTTTCAGCCATATTATTACATCTCTTCATGGCTGCTGCTCGAGCACGCCTTCCCCTTTTTTCAAGCTCCTCGTCAATCCAGTACTTCAGCCCTGCGTGGTCTTCCAGGTATTCATCCAGCCACGGAAACACCTTCGCCGCATACCCACGATGTACCAGTTTACCTAGCCTTGCTCCCAGTCGCTTCAGAATAGTATCGCTGTCGCTTAGAGATAGCTTCACGATGGCGTCCACATCCTCGTAGCTAACTATTCCGCTTTTGACCTTCTTCATGTACTCGCCATGCATATCCTTAACATACAGATCCATGCCGAGCAGTTTGCCAGCGCGGACAAGCGACAGGTCACGGAACGTACACAAACAGCCGTTGTTGTCACGCATGACTTCGAGTTGTGCGTACTCCTCCTTTTCCACAAGCTGCCGCGCCCACTCCCTGATCTCAAGAATGGGCCAGGTCTCGATGTCTGGCAGGAAGAAAGTCGGGCCATTGGGGTGATCCAAATCGATCTCGTCTTCTAGGATAGACATTGCGCGGAAGATTTCGATGGGCATGGCGCAAACGTATGTGTCTCCGGTGGCGATAGCAAGGGGGTTGTCGCTTATAAGCTGTTGCCGGCGGTCGAAAGGTATGTGGCGCAGATCTGGCTTGTTGGCTGGCCAGCGGTATCCGGATCCGGTTCTGAGGGTCATGGAATGGATTCGCTGTTTTCGCTCACAGCTGAAAGCTTGATTCTAGGACAGAGTGAGCGAACCGTGTGCTGATTAAAGTGAGAGTAATTGCATACATCCAAGTGACTATCAGTTTGTACGCGCGAGATTGCTGACAATTCTCTAGCAAACATCACGTTTCAAGTCAGGCGCTGTTGGGAACACTGATACTGAAGCAACCAACCCTACCCCATCCATCGCAGATCAATACACCATCTAGATCTCGCGAGTTCGAGTAGTAAAACCATCCTCACAAAAGACCAATTCAGTCGCTACTCAGCTAGCCATTCAGACCACTGAAAAAATTCTCTGACCCAACAAACACGGGTTACTGAATTAGCTTACCATACGAGAAAGAACGGTTTGTAAGGTAGAAACTACGAACAAGCATAATCGTGATGCCACAAGAGCTTGCTAAAAACAAAGAAATCATCGAACATCACTGAGTCAATGCGAAGTGGAAAAGTGCGTTGTAAGAGTATGCATTGGTTGCCATATGTCTTCATGGAAGGAAGTATTTTGTCTCTTGGCTAAGCCAAGCCACAAGGACAACACCAAATCAATCCAACCCCAACGCTCTTCTCCTCAGTGCCTTCACCCCGTTCTCCCTAACCGCCTCCAAAAGCGGCGCCCACTCCCGACTTGCCAAATGTTTCGCCAACGCCGCCACCTCTCCCTCCGAAAGCTTATGGTACCTCACCAGGTACGCCACCCCATTCGCAAAAGCTCCCAGAAGCTCATCATTTTCTGCCTTGGCACTGTTGACCAGGATCCGCGCTTCACCAAAGTCCAACTCCCGGCCGTCCAAGCTCCGCAGGTACTCTGCGCTGATGTGTTGCACGTATTGCTCCATCCCAAGGTCCATCGCTGTCATGCGCAGTTCTAGAGCTTTCTGCCATGACTTCGATGTTTGTGGGACGCGGATCTCACGGGCTTCGGCGTGCTTGCACATGCTCTTGAGCCATCTGGCGATGCATCGCATAGCGGCGGGCGTCATGTTTGGCTTGAAGAATGTGATTCGCTCCAGTGCAGGATCATCGACCAAGACTGCCCGAATTCGAGGGGAGATGGCCATAAGGGGCAGTCTTGGGACAGGAATGTTGTGTGTCCCTTGCGATGTGCGGAGTCGGAGAGTTAGTGTGTTGGACGGGTCGAGGTCGGCGCGATCGACTGCTGGCCACTCTCGGATGTCAGAGCCGTATGTCGCTGTGGAGCAGTCGATGGCGACGAATGGGCTCGGCGCTGCTGACGTTTCCGATGCCGAGTTTTGCATATGTCCGGAAACTTCAGCGTCGCTCTGAAGAATCGGCGGTGTTGGTGGCATATACGGTGAGGAGTGCCCAACGTACTCGTAGTACGATGTCGGATCCTGGTCCAAGAAAGCTGCTTCCGATGGCTGCAGTGAGTATACCGCGGCCGGCACAAACTCTGCCGTATCAGCGTGGAGGGCCACGGTCGGTAATGGCTGTACAGGTGCAGCCTCGGAAGCCTTCTTGTTGCCTGCCCCCGATTTCTGGAGCACCTCTACCAAGTTGTCACAGTCCATGTTAGACATTATGGAAAAATAAGTGGCGCAAGTAGATTTGCTGGTAGGAAGAAGGGAAGACTGTTGAGGTTGAGGTGGAGCAGTAAGGAGTGGAGTATAAAGAGACACTATAAAAAATTGTGAAAAATATATACGTTGCAGGTCCCAAGCACGGCCCAAGCATGGCTGAGGTGAAAGTGCATCCATGAGCTCGTGCTCCAGCGGATGGGTACTCACTGAGTACCAGGCATAGTCACCTCGACAAACAGGCCCGGGGGTGAAAGCTTGTCTTGAGCCATGCTTGTGATTCTGACGGCGATGGTAAGAGCATGGGAAAGAACTCTGTCTAAGCAGTAGACCGTTCATTATGTATGAGGAAAGTTTGCTGTTGAGCTTGTCCAGGACACATGGACGTCAACAATGCAAGTCGGAATAAAGAGCCACTGCCAAAGGAAACATCAGGTGTTACGTCACCAGACGACTGACTGAACAGAAACACACCTCAAAGTAAAAGTAGTTTCAATTTGCTCCTCAAGAGATAAACAAAATCATATCGTGGTATCATATATCCCTCAACCCCTCCTCACCCTGAGACCACAAGCTCACTTCTTCTGCTCGCCCTGCCCGTCCTTCTTCCCACCCCACATACCCCCCAAGTACCCCCCAGCACTCTTCGCACCACCCGCAACACTGCCTCCGACGCTCTGCGCGCCAGATCCAACAGCGCCGGCGCCACCCTTGACGCCGTCAACGGCGCCCTGTCCGTACCCGCCCAGAGGGCCCTGGGATTCAACCGGGTTGCCGTGCTCGTCCTTTCCGCCGCGCTCGGCGCGGTTGATGCCCTCTTTGCTTAGGGCGTCGCCGATGGGTTGTGCGATTCCGCCTTGGCCGACTTGGCTGCTGACGAGGTTGTTGACGCCGTCTTGCGCGTTGTCGATTTGTGAGACACCGGTTACTTTTGTTTTGTCGAGGTTTTCTGCGGTGGGTCAGCAGGGGAGCGATGGTGAACAGGGAGTGGAAAGGATAGTGGGCATAAAAGGAGGTATCATAGGGGAAGACATACGTTTTGTGGCGTACGAGGCCTTGTTGTCCTTGGTGAACCACTGCAGGTACTTGTCCTCCATCCAGGGCACCCAGTTGTCATACTGGCGGTTGTAGAATTCGCCAGCCTGCTGCTTGTAGCCCTTGCTCTCGGTGTTCTGGTTGTTGTTTGCCATATTGACGAGTCTGGTCGTATGTCTGAATTTGTTTTACGAGGTGGAAAGTATTGGAAAGTGTTTGATATGGATCTCAAAAATAGGCCAAAACGAGTAACATTCGCAGGCGGCGGCAATATATACTCCCCACCCCCAGCAGACCCCTTCATTCCAGCTCGTCATCCCCCAGTGATCTCATCCGCGATCAGCAGCCCAGGAACATGGCCCACGCATGCGGTTGGCGATGTGGTGACAGGGGTTGTCTGGCGTGTGGACGTTAGACGTCATACGTCATACGGGCTAGGCCCAGTGATTGTCCCGCGTGCACGCAAGTTCAAGCGAGCCAGATCAAGTTTTCTTAGGGTTAAAATCGCGCCAACGCACCCATCGTCCACTAAATTGGTTCAACGGCGTCCTTTCAGTGTGGCGCAGGAGATGAGTTGGTGGGATTTTTGTGGTGTTAACGTGTTGTCGATCGATCGCGCAGACTGGACTCTGTCACATGCAAGAGGAAGCAAGAAGTGAACATGAGTGCCGTACGGGTGGTTGGCACTCCTATAGAATTGAAATCGGTATGCTTATCATAGTTGCTTGTACTGATGCAGAACGCATTTATGCTTCGCCATGAAGTATCTACACAATCGTAATGCTTGCTGAAACGCTGCATGATGCACATTAAAAACCTCTTTCTCCCAAATCCTCCACAAATACAGCTTCTACATCTTCCTACTTCGACGACTTCATCGATGCTGCCGGACTTGGAATGCCGTGACGCATCGTTCCGGAATTGGCGCAGGGCGCGTAAGGTACGGCGTTGTAACACGTCTTCCGGACAGTAAACTGGGTATATATCGTCACAATCGTCAGAAACGCTCAAAAACATTGGTTTGCAGTTCTTCATCTGCTCACTCTCCAGTACTTGCTCCTCTCAGCCTCCTTGTGCCTAAGCTCATGCTTCGAGTCAGGTCCGCTGTGGTACCAATCGAATTGCGGTTCAGGTTGGTACGATTGGTGCTTAGTTGTAGACGTTCTCGGAGACCGCCGACAGTCTGCTTTTCGACAGCTGGTGAGCTTTGTCGGTCGAAATTGTAGCGACGAGGGCTGTCTTTGAACAACAGGCTGTTCTCGTTTGGTACACCTGTGACAGTCGGTCGTCGTAGGCCGGAGGCAGGTTGAAATTTGGGCGACGGCTGCAACTCGGGCATTGGCTCCTGTGATGTGTACGTCCTGCTACTTTGCCGGTTCCTCTCAAAGTTACTGTTGTTGGCATTGGCATTGGTGTTGGTATTTCGCAGCTGCCTAAAGTCGGTCATCGCACGGGATGGTGCGCGTAGGGTGTCGTCCTCATCTTCATCGACGTCGGCATCTGATTGTCGTCGAGTACGGTTCAGACTGGTGCCTGCTCGTTGTATGCGCGATGCAGAGAGAGCGTTGGACGTGTTGTTGGACTCCTGGCTGGACTCGCGTTTACTTGTGGAAGCTGCAAGCATGCTGCTTCTGCGAGCTTCAATACGCTCAAGGGCTCGGCTGGGACTAACACCCGAGAAGGAGACGACACTCCCAGTTTCCTCGCTGTCCCGCATCGTTTTCGGTGATTCCCCATTAACTTGTACGCTTGGCCTGCGTGCGACAGCAGCGGCTGATGAGCGCATGGCGGGACTTGCGAGATTTGGCTTAGCTTCGCATAATGCTATGCAAAGCTCTGTCAGGCTGCGACAGATGTTGTCTGCTTTCCGGCGAACTTGTCGATCGGCCGAGGCAGCGCCACTGTAGACAGAAGCGGCTGAGCTTAGCATCCCTGTGCTTCCAGCCATTTCTGCCAGTGCGATTGCTTCGGTTGCTGTGGATTCAAGTACGCGGTACACTGAGTGTGCAGTGTGTTGCTTAGCCTTTGCTAAGGCGTCTCGTAGTAGAGGGTGAACTCTGGCGGATGGTGCGTCGACTGTTGACTCGGAGGGAGATGCATTTGGCTTTCGTTGCTGATGTGGGGAGGATGAGACTGTGGTGGCTGATGTGTTGGCCGTTCGCGGACGGTCGGCAGAAGCTTGTGCGACGGCAGCGTTTGAGGTTGCAGGAGTCTTGCTGCTGCCGCCTTGTTCTATCTTTCTGATGCGTGTTTTCAACTCATCCAACTCGTCCCATACTGAAGCTGCAGGGCCCGTGGAGCCATGCGACTCGGTACCGTCATGATAAGAAGATGCGTCCTGTCTTGTTTCGGTCTGTGGCGTTCTCGGCTCGTTGCGCGTGGATGTGTAGTTTAAATTTGAGGAACGGTAGGCGTGTGTTGGTGTACGTTTTGGAGGCGTTTGTAGCGCATCTGGGGCAGATGGCCGCCGCATTGAGGCAAGAAATTCGTTCGGTGTAAGCTCCGCGTCTCTCCTAGACGAAAAGGACGCTTTGGGGTTGAGCTCAGGCAATCGAGTCCGAGTAGTCTCATTTGGATTGTTTGGTGATAGTGGTGACTGGTAGGTCGTTCTTGAAGGTGTAGGAAGGGCGGTGGCGCGACGAGGCAATGCGCTCGACTTGGGGTCTGTAGAAGTAGAAAAGGGGAGGCGACTGGTAGTTGGTGTGGAGAAGGCAGATATGGCGTGTACCGGTGAGGATGATTGGAGGCCAGACGGCGTCGAGTGGCGGTTGTTCACGCGGGCAATGCGCGAGCGCAGGCGGTCTTGCCTAGCTGCAGCGTCAATTGCGCGCTGTCTAGGGGCAGTGTCTTCGGCGATGTTCATGAAGAGGTCGTCGTTGTCAGTGCCTGATGTGGTCCTCTTTGCGCGCGCGGCGTGGCCACTGCGGATGTCGTCGAAGCTAGAGGACTCGTCCCTCGAGGTCGCCATGTGTCGCGAGGAGCGTGTGCTGGTCACGGTGCTTTGCCGTGAGAGCGCTGGTTTGTTTGTTTGCGGTGCTGACGCGGTTGCCTCGCTTGCGCTCGAACTGTCTGAGGAGGACGAGATGTCGTCTGGCTGGCCCAGCCGTTGCAGACCAGCGATTGGCGTGGGTAGGCCGGAGTGCTGTCGCGGTGGCTGGGTCGGAGTCGCGGCAGGCGTCTTCTTGCGCGCGTAGTCGGAGTTTCCGCGTGTGATGAGGGTGACGGGCGGTCCACGCGAATTGTCTATGCCTGCACACAGATACGGTCAGCCATGTCCCAAGGCGCCGGGGACGCCAATTGGCGAGTGCTTGGCTCAAGCCAGGGAAGTGCATTACAGCTGCATTTCAATGGTGTGGGCGCGATTATGAGGGTTGCTGAGGTAATAGTCGACGAGTACGAGATAGTTGCTTACTATGTCACTGTTAGTACCCAACACGGGACGCAACGGCGCACGGCGTAATTACCCATGACCACTGAACGAGGCAGGCGGTCTCTTGCTTCCAGGCGAGCGAATGTCAGTCGCGGAGCCGGAGGAGCCGGGCTGAGGAGAGAAGTAAGACAAAGTCGCCGGGGCCGCGCTTTGAACATGTGCAGGTGCAGGTGCAGGTGCAGGAGCAGGAGCAGCAGCGGGAGCGGGAGCAGCAGCGGGCGTGGTGGGGTTTCGTGGAGTGGAAGCTGGGGGAGTCTCCTTGTCTTTGTCCCTTTTGGACGACGACGACGAAGAGGGCAGGCGCAACAGCGAGGCGAAGCGTTTGTGTTTGGCGGGCGGAGTTTGTGCTTGCATGTCAGGTTGTCGCGTCGCTGACGAGTGTCGAGAGACGGCCGGCATGGCTGCAAGGCGCGCCGGTGAATTTGCTGGCAGCTGCAGGGTTCAGCGCTGTGCGATCACAGGGAAGACGTAGCGCGCGTCATGCTTGTGACATGCCCGCGACCGGAATACTATTGTTTCTAGAAGGTTACAGTGTGCTGTGCGAGACGGCGTGTTTCCCTCTTCGCGACTTTGCGACACTGGCAGCTGGGCCGTTCGACCAGCAGGGCCGACTGCCTCGTTAAACGCACGGTCCGAACGAACCAGCCGCATGCACGAGAATCACGATTCTAGCCGTGAGCTAGCAAATGGCACGCGTTGAATGGCCGCCGAAGGGGTGAGCTGTGACGTGCAGCGCAGTTGGATCCACGCGTAGCCGTTGCACCGCATCGCCTTTGCGAAAGCCATGGTGCCTCGCTTTGCAGGCAGACCAGCTCCGTGCCTTGCCTTCAGGGGCACCAGCCTCACAATTTGGAGGATGCGAACTTCCCCACAATTCGACATGGGTCAGCATGGTTCGAAACGATAGACGTTGCTGTGTAATATCGTATGATGATGTGTTCAAGGCAATAGCAGGCAGAACGCCGGTCCTTGAGAGAGTTGTTGTGTGCTGTGGAAGACAAATGTAGAGAGCTACACGAGAGCAGCTACACGATTAGTAGACGTTGACATGTGTCTGGCCGAGGCCAAGATGACACAATGCCCATTGGGTCAGGTGCAGCACAAGCTTGAGAGCCAGAGCAAGCTCAAACATCCATTCAGCAGTAACCTGTGCAGCAGCATCAGTAAGAAAGGACCAACGATGCAACACGCACCGTGAAGCTTGGTCGTTCGTTGTGTTCTCGACGTTGATACCGATCGGCGTCCAGGTCACGGGGCGGAGGCCGGCGCTGTTGCCTCCGCTCTTGGCGTTCGACCGTGATTGCTGAACTTTTGCTCGCAGCCGTCACCGTCCAAGATCCCCCCGGATCCCCCAACCCTACCTGTGCCTCCACTTCCACCCGCCACCATGTCCGTCGCCGCTCTTTCCAAGTCGCTGCCGAAACCAAAATACACAGGCGAGGAGGAGGAGCTCACCCGAAGCACGCGCGTGCTGAGCTCCGAACAGTACGAGACACAGGTCGCGAAGAGGCGGAATGGACCGCCTCCGTACGGCAGCAGGCAGAGCTGGCGACCACGTTCCGCCGAGGACTTTGGCGATGGCGGCGCTTTTCCAGAGGTCCACGTTGCGCAGTACCCACTCGATATGGGCAAGAAGGGCCAGCCATCCACATCCAACGCGCTCACGCGACGAGTAGACGCTGAAGGCAAGACAAAGTACGACGAGATTGCGAGAAGGGGACACGGCGAGAACAGGATCGTGCAGGCGAGCTTCAAGGACCTGATCCCGCTGCGACAGCAGGCAAACGCCGGCGAGCTGGACCTGGACCGCCCGAGTCAGGAGGTTGTGCAGGCGACAAAGGCGAAGACAGAAGCCGCACTCATGGCGCTTGTTTCGGGGCAGACGGCTGCACAGAAGCCGAAGAACGTTCAGGGCCGCAAGGATGACGAGCCTACTTTCGTACGATACACACCCACGGCGCAGATGGGCGAAGCACAGGGCAAGACGCGCATCTTCAAGATCCAGCAGCGACAGATCGATCCTATGGAGCCGCCCAAGTTCAAGCACAAGCGCATTCCCCGCGGTCCCCCTTCTCCCCCGCCTCCAATTCTCCACTCGCCGCCACGAAAGTTGACCGCCGAGGACCAAGAAATGTGGAAGATTCCGCCGCCGATCAGTAATTGGAAGAACCCCAAGGGTTACACTGTGCCCCTAGACAAGCGTCTGGCCGCCGACGGGCGAGGTCTTCAAGACATCACCATCAACGACAAGTTTGCGCAATTCGGTGAAGCGTTGCAGGCCGCGGATCGACATGCACGTGAGGAGGTCAAGCAGCGTGCAATCATGCAACAACGATTGGCAGAGAAAGAGAAGCTGCAGAAGGAGGAACATCTGCGCAGCTTGGCCAAGCAAGCACGGGAGGAGCGCGCGAACGCTGGACGTCGCCGCTCCTATAGTGACTCGGAATCAGACTCGGAGCAAGAGGAGGTCCGCAAACGACAAGAAGCAAGGAAAGAGCGTCGCGAGGACTTCCAGCGCGAACTACGCCAGGCAAAGATGGGCACAGAACGCAAGATCCAGATGCTTGCCCGCGAGCAAAATCGAGACATCTCCGAGAAAGTTGCGCTTGGCCTTGCAAAGCCCACGCAAAGCGGAGAGTCCATGTACGATGCGCGGTTATTCAACCAGTCTAGCGGGTTCAACGCAGGCATCAACGAGGATAACCACTACGACAAGCCTTTGTTCGCTGCCCAGGACGCCATCAGCAGCATCTACCGGCCTACGGTCCAGCAAGATGACGGTGAAGACGAGGGTCAAACATATGACCGAATTACCAAGTCTAGCAAATTCGAGGTGCTGGGAAAGGCAGGCAAGGGCTTCAAGGGCGCTGATCTGCAAGAGCAGCGAGACGGACCAGTTCAGTTCGAGAAAGATACGGACGATCCGTTCAATATCAATGCGATGATCAGCGAGGTCAAGGGCGAAGCGAAGTCTGGAGAGAAGCGCTATGGTATCACAGACCTCTCGGAGGGTCGTTCGACAAAACGCGCAAGAGTCGATGATGACAGCGATTGAGAGAGTTGTGGTTGAACTTTTTACTGTCACACAAGCAGGGGCTATGGAGTTATTCCGCGCGCACACTAGAGATTGGTAATTGAGAAGCTGCACTTGCCGAGGATTTTGGCCACGGAAGGACACCACTATTGCGTAGCTGGTGGAGAACTCGCGTGCAGGCTGAATTGACCGTCGGATGCGAGCGAATTTGATGGCGAAGTCTGAACAATGGCGATCTGGTACTTGGGAGCTCTGATTCTGTAGATACCTGACAATACAACACTATCAAGTCTTACAGGAAGACTTCCATTGCCTAGTCGGTTGCTGACATTACCAACGTTTCTCAGCCTCATATCAGTCCTTCAGTTGCACAAGCGCTTGTAGCGGCTTACTGACCTTTGCCGATCACCGTGGATCCCATTGGCTAGGACAATGTTCGGATACTCTCACCTTCGGATGTTGCACTGCGGCTGCTCCCACCCACCCACCCCACACTTTTGTTGCGCCCGATATGGGCCAGTTCGCCAGTCGGTACCAAGCAGACGCTTTAAAGCTGCCCTGCATGGCCGTACATAGCCTTTCTTGATCTCCAGCTAACCTCATACAAAATTGACAACTGGACAGCGCTTGACATACGTTAGCACTTTATTCGATTATCATAGCGTCCATCATGCCAGGCCCAGCAGTATCAGACAGCAAAGCGCACAAGTTCAACCCAAATTTCACACAACAGGTCATCGCCGCAACAGGGCCCAATGCGAGTCCTCGCGTTAAACAGCTCACGTCGAGCTTGATCCAGCACCTGCACGACTTTGCGCGCGAGAATGAGCTCACAGTCGATGAATGGATGATAGGCGTTGAGCTGGTATGCCCCCCGCAACCCTCTCCGCATCTACAGAGTCTGATTGAGATAGATGAACGAAGCCGGTCGCATGTCTGACGCCAAGCGCAACGAAGGGCAACTCCTCTGCGACGTACTCGGTCTCGAATCGCTCGTTGACGAAATAACATACAAGCTCGCTACAGACGCCACTGACGAGCCCACCGCAACCGCCATCCTCGGACCCTTCTACCGACACGACGCCCCCAAGATGGAGATGGGAGGCTGCATCGTGTCCGGCGTCGAGGAGAAAGGGGACCGCACATGGATGCACGGCACCGTGACGGACTTTAAAACTGGCAAGCCGGTCGAAGGCGCGGTTGTGGATGTCTGGCATACGGCGCCAAATGGACTGTATGAGCAGCAGGACCCAAATCAGCCGGAGATGAATCTGAGGGGAAGGTTCACGACGGGGGCGGACGGCAAATACAACTTCTACTGCCTCAGGCCGGTGCCCTATCCCATCCCCTTTGACGGGCCGGCAGGCAAGGTGCTGAAGGCGTTGGACAGACACCCGTTCAGGCCGGCACACATCCATTTCCTTGTACGTTCCTCTAAGCATCCGCTCTACCATACATGGTACTGACTAGAAACAGCTCACAGCGCCAGGACACAAGCCAATCGTCACCCAGATCTTCGACAGGAGCAGCAAGTACATTGAAGACGATGCAGTCTTTGCTGTCAAGGACTCGCTTCTCGTCGACTTCAAGCCGTTCAAGGGCGATCCCAACGCCGAGTTTGAGCTGCCGTATGATTTCAAGATGGCGACTTATGACGATGCGAAGGAGGGCAAGCTCAATGGCTCGACAGAAGTGAGCGCTTCAGTCTAGACAGCAACAAACATCACCAACGTACATGCTCAAAAGAATCAAAAATTGTCCATGAAGCACTATAACTATGATGTATGCAAAACTCATGTAAGCTTGCTCCGAAAACCGGTCCGTGTTCCGACGTCTCTCACGTCCCCGCGCGTCTTCCCCGCGTTGAACCGAGGCTGAGGAACGCGACGTACTACGCCCTGCGAGACTTCGCAGCACGCCCTACGGTCACATCGTCAAATACAGCAGCGGATGGATTTGAAACACGGACACATTTACTCACACCACTTACGGGGTTTTGGTCGAGCAGATAAGTCTTAGCCGATGTGAGCTGTAGCAACTAGGTAAGGGTGGGTCATAGTATCATGCTTACCAGAGTAGCATTAATCGTCCTGATCTCGCACTGACAGCGTACAGATTCCTCTAAACATTAATTCATCTTTCAAATTCTTACGTCTATCACGACAGCGCTTTATCTCGAACTCCAAACTGCTCCAGCCGAACACCAAGACCAACCATGGGAGACACCAATTCGGGAAAGATCTCCCTCGGACAGTACATGTGGGCGCGTCTCCGACAGGTCGGCGTTGAGACCATCTTCGGAGTCCCTGGGGATTTCAACCTACAGTTTCTCGACTCAATCTACCGCATCGCAGGCCTCAAGTTCATAACCAACCAGAACGAGCTCAACGCTGCGTACGCGGCTGATGGGTATGCCAGAGTCAAGGGTGTGCCTGGATGTTTCGTCACGACGCACGGCGTGGGTGAATTGAGCGCTCTCAATGGCGTAGCTGGTGCAATGTCAGAGCACGTCAAGATGATTCATGTTGTTGGCCAAACGACACGGGCTATGCAAAGCAACCACATGATGATCCACCACTCTATCGGACGGAAACCAGAGCACCAAACGTACAACAAGTGCTCGGAGCCTGTCCGCTACGCAGCAGCAGAACTGTGGGACGTCGAGACTGCACCGGCGGAGATTGACCGTGTGATAAAAGAGTGCTTCGTCCAGTCCGGCCCGGTGTACATCTTCCTCCCTCTCGACCTTTCCGGGGAGCAAGTAGACGCCAGTCTCCTCTCCACGCCCATCGACATCTCCCCCAAAGTCGACAGCGAGGCTCAGAACGCCGCAGTGAGCGCCATAACCAGCGAGCTCCGCGAAGCCAAACACCCATCTCTCCTCATCGACGTACTGGTCCACCGCTTCGATGCCATTCCAGAGACGGAGTCCCTGGTCTCAACACTGCGCGTCCCCTTCTTCTCCGCAAACATGGGCAAAGGCATCATCGACGAAACCTCCCCTTACTACGTCGGCGTCTGGAACGGTGCGATTGGAACGCCCGGCGTGCGCGAAGCCGCCGAGTCCGCAGACCTGGTGATAACACTGGGCTATCTGCCCGCAGACACGAACTCGGGAGGCTTCTCCCGGAATATCGACTCGAATACGTCGATCGAGATAAACCCGCACAACGTCATCGTCAAGGGGAAAATCTACCCCAACACGGCCATCAAATCGCTCCTCGCAGCCTTGGTGCAAGCTCTGCCCTCGAAACCCCAACACGACATCCCCAAACCCGAGCTCCCCCCTCCTCGGACCCCACTAGACGCAGACGCAACGCACATTACGCAATCCTGGCTCTGGCCGCAAATAGAATCGTTCCTGCAACCCCACGACATCGTAGTCGGCGAGACAGGAACCAGCGTCTTCGGCCTATGCGACATCAAGTTCCCAGCCAGCACGCAGTTTATCGCGCAGATCTACTACGGCAGCATTGGGTACGCAACGGCCGCGACGCTGGGGATTGAAGTCGCGCGTAGAGAGTTGGAGGGCAGGGGTAACGGGGTGGGGAGGACGGTATTGGTCACGGGTGATGGATCTATGGCGCTTACGATCCAGGAGATTGGGACTATGATCAAGGCGGGTGTTGCGCCTGTGGTGTTTGTGATTAACAACGAGGGGTACACGGTTGAGAGATTGATTTGGGGCGCGCAGCAACGTGAGGATTCCTACCTTTCCCCTCTGTCCAAGTGATGAACGGAGCTAACACATTCGTTACAGCATACAACGACATCGTGCCGCACGCCTACTCGCACCTCCTCCCCCTGTACCAGCACCCCTCGCCAACCACCTCCTTCCACCGCGCAGCGACCAAGACGGAGCTGCAGGCCATCCTGGCCAAGGAGAGCGTAAGAAACCCGGCACATCTGCAGCTGATCGAGCTCGTGGTGCCAAAAATGGACACGAGCTGGCGACTGGGTGCGCAGTTAGCGTGGCGCGGGCCGGAGCATCAGGAGAGGTTGACGCGGGAGGGGTTCGTGGATGCGTATGGGGGGTGGGGATTGGATGGGGTTGCAGCGGGGAGTGTGAAGTGGAGTTAATAACATGGTACTATTTCGAACTCATCAGTATAGACAAGACTCAGCAACATCAACACCTTGAAATCTCACAGCTACCAGAACTAAAGTACTTCACAAGTAAACCGCCGCATTCGCCGCCCCCCAAACCCCCAACTCATACCACACAACTCTCCAGTCTCCCCACCGTGCTACCACCCCCGCGTACACCAACCTCAGCGGGATCGTGGCAACCAGCAGCGCCCTGTTGTTCTGCCACGAAAAGATGAACTGGTACCATCCGATGCCCAGCGCGCCGAGACCTGGGCTTGTTAGCGCAGTACCTCGTTTGTTTCATGAATGCGAGGTCGAGGTCGAGGTTTTGGGTTGTGGTTGGAGGGATGGATGGATGACGAGAGGGGACGTACCGATTGCCTGGACAGCAGTGTCTGGAGCGTCGCTGAAGTGTGGGCCTGCGAGTGAGGCCCAGGCGCGTGGGGAAGTGATGCTGTAGAGGCCTTGGATGATGTTCACAAGGCCGTGGAGGAGGAGGAGGATGCGTGCGGTGGCGGCGAGGCGGGACATTGTGGTTGGGATTCTTGTAGTAAGTAAAAGTGTGGATGGTGGATGTTGGATGTTGGATGTTGGATGTGCAGATGATGGTGGTGGTGTGGGCATGATGTGAGGTCGAGTGTGACGTAAGCATGTAAGCAGTAGCAGTAGATGGCACGCCTCGTGTGTGCTCAAAGGCGATTCGTGCGGTGAGACGGTCAATGGAAAAATGTTGTACATGTTCTTCGATGATGCTGCTCTATGCCTATTCACACATGTGCCTATGTTACATTGCCAGTCCTACACCTACCTCTACCACAGGCAGTACTGCCTCTGGGCCGTGACGGGCCGGTCGGGCAGGGCGACCCACAGCTTGCGGCTGTCGCGCTTCTTCTTGATTTCGTCCGAGATGCGAATGCGTGTCTTTTCTTCTTTGAGCAGGAACGTGAAGCCTGGGTAGTGTTAGTCATAATGTTAAGAAAAGGCAAGACGAGCGTGGACGTACTGGTTGTGCGATGTGTCAGCATGTTGACTTTTCCTCTCGCTCTGAACTCGGGACTCTGCCAGCTCTCACCCCTCCCGCACCAGGCCTGGTCAATGTAGATTTCGGTGGCGTCCTTGACGAGCTTCTTCTTGCCGTCCTTGAGCTCAATGACCTGGGTGGCGCCCTTTGTCTTGGGCGTCTTCTCGTCGAGGTTGGCAAGGGTGGAAGCGACCTCGTTCCTCTGTTCGATCCACTTCTTCAGGGCGTTCTTGTCGCCCAGACCCATGCCTCGGGCGGCAATGGCCTCGTCCTGGGCGATGATGAGGCCCTTGTAGATGTCGCGGGCGATTTTCTTCGGGGAGAAGCGCAGCTGAACCAGTGCCTCGGAGACGGTCTTGCCCTGGATCTGGTTGAGGATCTTGGTCATCTTCTTGACCGAGGTGGGGAGGAAGTTGGACTTGTACAGCGAGGAGCGCTCTGTGCGGAGGATCTTGGCGGCCTTTGTCATGCGGCCGTGCTTGGAGACGCCCTTGATGACGAGCTTGCGTTCGAGGCTGCGGCGAGCGGCGGGGGCGGGGTCGAGGTTGACGGCGAGCAAGCGCTTCTCCTCCTCGTTCTGGACGGCCAGCCTGCGCTGCTCGGCCTGTGCCTTGAGGGCGGCCTTTTCGGTCGGGGCGAGGTCCTTGCGCCATCCGGGGATCAGGCGCTCGGGGTTGAAGAGCGGCGAGGGGGCGGTGAAGGAGCCTCCGTCGCGCAGTGTGGTGGATGGCTTCTTGGGGGCGCCGGCGGAGGCGTGCTCGGGTCGTTCTGCCTCTGCTGCCGCGCGCTCTGCTTCCTGCTGCTGCAGGTACTTCTCCAGCAGGGGATTGGAGAGGTCGTCGTTGTCGGTCGAGGGCTTGGTCGATGCATTGCGCCGGGCGAGTGTGGGGACAGACGTCCGCTGTGGGCGCAGGGCGAGGGCTGGGAGGGAGCAAGTCAGTGGGTGGAGTGGAGGTGGTGGAGTGGAGGCGGTGGAGGTGCAGGTGCAGGTGCAGGTGCAGGTGCAGGTGCAGGTGGAGGAGATGAGAGGGTCGTCAAGGAAAAAAGTCCATCTTCAAGACGCGTGGGACTACTCACCCGACTGCGCGAGCCGCCGTGAGGGGATTCGTGTGCTCATGGTGATGGTCAACCCCCCAATTGCGCGGCGTGGATGGCGACGGGCGACGTGCGACGTGCAGTGCTCCGAGAAATTCAACGGCACTTGCCGCACCGCCCAGCTGCACGCCCACGCCCGCGGTCCAGCACCGCAGCACCGCAGCACGCCTCGAGCTCACGTGACGATGAATCTGCAGATCTTTATCGACAAAGTGAGGCAGTGATCATCAGCTCGTCGCGACGAGATCCGGCGCCCTCGTGTGTCTCGTGTGTGCCGCGCGCTCTTGCTTTGCTTCCCATCCCATCCCGTCTTTGCCGTTGCTGCGTGCCTCGTGAGCCCTGGTGTTCCTCTTCGTCCTCATCCACGTCGTCGTCGTCGCCCTCGTCCTCGGTCTGGCCCTCGCCTTTCGGCCCTCACATCTCCCGCCGCCCGCACGTCTTCGCTTCGGCCCTGCCTGCCGTCATTAGCTGATCTAGCTCCGCTGCGCCTGAGCTTTCGTCTTCGCCTTGAACCTTTTCTTCTAGACCCGAGCCGACCGACCCTACCTACGATAGCTGTGCATCCAACTCTCCCTCCCACCACTCCCCACTCCCACGCCGGCGCAAAGGGCTGCCACCCCCCCAACAAGCCCACCCGAACCTGACCTCTGCCACCGCGACCCTCAACCCTCGACCCTCAACCCTCGACTCTCGAGCCCTCCGCTGCGGCATTCCGTCCGCTTGCCGTTCCATGCCGCCCGTCACTAGGACCTCGCGACCCCATAGTCCCTGCAGCCGTTGCGACTGTAATCATTCCATCCTTGCGTCTTGATTCATCCAAGCGCTGCCAAGCACCACCAACGCTCGCAATGGACATCTCTTCGCTGCTATCGCCCTCCGACTCGCCCGCCCAGACGCCTCCTCCACCGCCTGCGCATCCCTCGCCGTCCCTGCTGGCTGCCCGTTCGCCTGGCAAGCGCCCCGTCCGCCAGCAATTGCCCTCGCGAACCCCCTCAGGACTGAGCCAGCAGATCACTTCCTCGCCACAACTCCACCTCGCTCACCAGAGCATCCCTTCGCCGGGCTACAGCCACCTCGCAAACGGCGCGAGACCAGTCCACAGCGCCACAAGCACCCCTCAGCCCCTGGGCTCGCCACACGATGCGCGCATGACACCCCCAACCCACATGTACCGGCAAGCCTCCACACCAGGCATGGATGCATTGGCAGGTGCGTACCTCGTTCCGCGCAAGAGCAGTGAAGCGCGCAGAGGAATAGTGGATGCTGACCACGACACAGATCTTGCAAGCATGCAACAACAGCAGCAAGCTGCGCGACAAAACTCGCTCGGTCACCAACGCCCAGTAACGTAAGTCATCGCTCAGACACCTGGTCGAGAATCGCCCAACGACGCTGCACCCTTGTGTCTCACGGTGAAGCGCGTTGTTTGCTGTCCGCCTGCGTGCTGGAGTCTTGGCGCTCAAGAAAAAACTGGGTCAACAATCGCTGATAAAATCGCAGACTACAACACCTCGGACAACATCTCTCGGGCGACTCGGTAGCCAGCGTAGCCATGTCGGAACATTCCCCCAGACCCCGCAGCTTTGCTTCAAAATCTCTGGACCAGCAACACATCGACTACCTCGACCAATTGGACCGCGACCTTACCGAAAACCCCTTCAACTACTATAGCCACCTGGCCCTGGTTACAACGCTTCACCAAGGCTTCCAGAACCACCTCGAATCCATCGACTCCAGCCCGCATGCCTACGAGCTCATTCACATTCTGCGCGACGCCTACAGGGTCATGTCAGAAAAGTACCCACTCGGCGAAACCCTATGGCACTACCGACTCAACGACGAAAAGATACTAGCAACCAACTCCGAAGAGCGCATGGGCGTGCTCGAGCTGCACAAACAAGCAACACATGAAGAGCCGTACAGCGCGAAACTCTGGGCTGCCTACGGCGAGTACGTCAGCTATCTTGTCGCCTGCTCGTGGGAGCAAATCCCACCAGAGGAGTGGTCTGAGGAGGACAGGCTAATTGGCCGTGAGCTCTTCCAGCCGCAATTGCTCATGGACGCTCTCCAGCAAGGCGCCGAACGGGTCAAGTACAACCTGCAAGAGAGCAACCTGGTCTGGGATCGCTACCTGCAGGTTCTGGAGGAAGACCTCGAACGCACCGGTTTGAGCCAGGACAAGGTGACGAGGATTGCTTCCATCTACAACGAACGATTGGGTCTGCCACATGCCACATGGTCACACACTCGATCGCGATACATTTCCTTCATCCAGCGCTACAACCTCGGTGATCCTGAGCAAGTCAACGAGCAAGTCACGCAAAAGAACACACACATTATCCAACAGTGCGCCAACCGCGAGGATTACGAGTTCAAAGTCCTCCAGGCCATCCAACAGGGCGATCAGAACGCAGAATACCACGCCATTACCCGCTACTTGAAGTGGGAGAAACGCACCATGGGCGTCTACAGTTTTCCCTTGGTCAACGCACTGTACGAGCGCGCTACACTCCGCTTCCCCGTCGATCCTTCGATATGGGAGGACCATGTTGAGTTTCTCATCTGGCAAAAAGATCGTTCGGTCGATTTGCTGAATGTGCTAGAGCGCGCTACGCGGCACTGCCCTTGGTCTGGATCGCTGTGGTCTCACCGGATACTGACGCTCGAAATAGAGAACAAGGCCTTTGAGGAAATCGAGCACGTCAAACACACCGCTACTGGGACCGGGTTGCTCGAGCACTCTGACTTGGAAGAGATCATCAAGGTCCAGATTGCTTGGTGTGGCTACCTTCGACGGCGAGCTTTCGATGACCCCAAGGCTACGGATGACGACGCCGACATTGCTGAAGTGGGTATCCGTTCTGCCTTGGAGTTTGTAAGAGAGGTTGGCATGAAGAAGCATGGGCGAGATTGGGCTGGCGACACAAAGTACCGACTCGAGCGCATCCACATGAAGTACTGGCTCCAGCGCGGCAACGTTGACGAAGCCCGTAACATATGGGAGTCTCTGGTAAAGCGTCAAGCCAACTCGTACGATTTCTGGTACCGCTGGTACATCTTCGAGATGGTCTTTTGGTCCCAACACGCAATACGCACGGAACAGAACGCCGGTCATCGATTGCTGACACCGACACGAGCTACAACAGTTCTGGAACGGGCCATGGAGCACCTTCAAACCATCGACTACCCGGAGCCGATTATGGAAATGTACATGAACCACTGTGAGCAGCACGAGACAGTATTGAAGGTCCGGAGCGCTGGAATCGAAAAGAGACGAGCGGAACGCATGGTGTCGATCCGGAAAGAGAAGGAGAAGGCGGCTGCTGAGGCGGCTGCGGCTGCGGCGCAGCCTCAACCTGACTACTTCACTGATGGTTCTGGAAAGAGGAAAAGGGACGACACGGGTGCTGATCAGGATGCTACCGCGAAGAAGAGCAGGCAAACAGACTCGGAAGATGTGTCCCCAGCTGCAGTGCCAGTCGATGGCGAAACCGTCCGTGCCAGTGAGGCGCCCTCTGAAGGTCAGGCAGGTCCGAAGCGCGACCGAGAACACACGACCGTTATTGTGAAGAAACTGCCAGCCGACACCACACAAACACAAATTAGGCAGTTCTTCACGGATGCTGGCACAGTCCGGAATCTCGTCCTCAAGCCAGAGCAGGACAGTCTGACAGCCGTTGTCGAGTTTGAGACTTCAGAAGAGGCTGACTATGCTCTAAGCAAGGAGGCCAAAGGCTTCAAAGGCCACAACATCTCGATCGAGCGCGGAGAAAGCACGACGCTCTATGTCACCAACTACCCAGCCCAGGCCGACGAAGCCTACCTACGGAAGCACTTCAGTCCATTCGGCGACATCATTGGCTTTAGGTTCCCGTCGCTCAAGTTCGACACCCACCGTCGTTTCTGCTACGTACAGTTTGCGAATGCTGCGCAGGCAATTGCTGCGACCCAGCTTGACGGTACAGACGTAGATGGACTGAAACTCAGCGTGAAAATCTCGAATCCCCAGGCCAAGAAGAAGCGCGACGGCGCAACTGCCGAAGGACGCGAGGTCTACGTCTGGCACCTTAACTTCAAGATCAAGAAGCAGGAGGTCCAGGAAACATTTGCACAGTTCGGCCACATCGACCGCATCAACTTCCCCACCCTCAAGAACGGCAACAACAAGGGCTTCTGCTTCGTGGTGTACGATACGAAAGACAGCGCCGATGCGGCCGTCGCCGAGATGGACAAGAAGGACTTCTGGGGCCTCGAACTCCACGTGGAAATCGCAAACGACCGAAACGAAAGCAAGCCGAAGATCCGGTCGACGCTTGAGAACGCGGCCAGTCCAGCGGCACCGGATGCAACACCGGGTGCAGCGGAGACAGCTCCGGCTCCAGCACCTGCTGCCTCGTTCAAAGCCGCGCCCTTCAACGAGCGGTCTCTCGCGATTCTGAACCTCCCCGACACAGTCCCGGACGTGCGCATCAAACCGCTCGTGGAAAGCTACGGGTTCAAGAAGATAACGCTCGAACCCCAACATGGCGGGGCAGTGATAGAGTTCACCAGCGTCGAAGGCGCCGGCAAAGCCGAGATCGCCCTACAAGGGCTCGACTTCGAGGGACGCAAGCTGCGCATCGGCACGGTGCGGGATCTGCGCCAGCAAAAAGGCGAGTGGAAGTCAGCCAACAACTTTGTCCAGCCCAACCGCGTCAACCGGCCGACGGCGCGAGGCGGGGGCCGCGCGCGCGGCAGGACGGGATTCGGCGCGAGACCTGCGGTGCCCCGGGCGGCGGCCGCGACGAATGGAGAGACGGCCAAGAGCAACAGCGATTTCCGTAATATGATTTTGAATCAAGGTGGGAAAGACGCAGACGCGGGCAAGAGCGGGGATAAGATGGAAGAGTAATGGCAGGAGCGAGAGAGATTGTATGTTTGTGTGTGTATGTGTGGAAAGACGGATGGAGGAGGAGGAGGAGGAGGTTACGAATGCATCACAGGCGCTTTTTACCAGGACTGTGCAGTCCACTTGTCTCTATTACATCTCTCTTCTTCTTTCTTTTTTCTTTTCGCAAAACGCGCTGGACGGACAATATCCGGCACGAACCTACATGGCATGGATGGTATGGCATGGATGGTATGGCATGTCATGTCATGGTACGGCAACCATGGCATCCCCGGCGTTGGGCATCTCAGACAGGAGCATGTGGATCAAAGAAAGGCCGACACGAATGTGGCGTTTTTCTTCTTCCTCTGTTTTTTCTTTCTTTCTTTACATAGATATAAGATGGGAAGCGGTGGTAAGTAGTATGCATAGTAGTATCTGCATCTTAATAGGAGACGGTTCACCTCTGCACACGTCCTTTATTTGTTTGGAGTTGGTTTTGACGGTCATGTTAGGGAGGCTGTGGTATTTTTGAAGGATGTGGTAATGGTTCGTCGCTCAGAATGACGGTTCAATGTAATCAATGTTTTGATTCTCCCTTTTTCTCCCAATCCTATTCATGGTTATCTTTGTGGTTGTTCTTTGTGACTATTCTTCGTAATGGTTCCTCATGACATCCTCACGACTGTCATATTTGTTCATCACGACCCACACCTCAACATCTACACTCGACGCCCTTGCGACTCACACACAAATACTTGACGCCTTTGTAGGGGGTGACGCCGCCTCCCAGGCCGCGCGACTTCTTGGCGTCGACGTTCAGACTCTCCACCTTGATGCCGCTGGGGAGCCAGCCCTTGACGCTGAAACTGACCGTGGCGGCGCTGGGCATCAGGACTTTGTTTGTCTTTTTCCGCTTGGCGTCAGCGTCGGCATCGGTGTGGGGTTTGCGGTCGGAAGCAGAGGGTGCAGACTGGTAGCTGCTCGTCTGGTCGTCGTCGTAGTTGTAGGTGGCTGTAGAGAGTGAGACGGTTGTGTCGTCGAAGCTGTCTCCGACCTCATCGTCCTGCTGCCCCACGACGGTGCCTGATAGCGTGGCGTGGCAGCCGACACCGCCCCCGCGGTCTTGGGACATGAGGTGGGCAATGTCGCGAGACGAGATGCGCCACTCGATGGAGGTGGATCCTGGTGCGTACGCGGCGTCGCCCATGCCCCGTGCCACGCGCAGATCCAGGATGTTGCGTACGGAGGGCGGGAGCGGGATGTGGATGACCATTTCTTCAATAGCGGGGGCGGTGGATGTGCCTGAGGCGCCTGTAGCGGCTATGCGAGCGCCCAAGCCACCGCGCGAGGAAGCAGAGGACGGCGCGGGCGCAGACGACCTGCCAGTGAAGCGCGGATTCAACTGGAGTCTGACTTGGAAGTCGCTCCCGCTGGGGCCGAGAGAAGTGTGCACGCTCACTGTGGCGGGGATGGCGAGCTTTGGAATCTGGGCGGATGTAGTGGAGAAGGCGTCGAGCGCAGAGGGACCAAGGAGGTCGACTTCGTAGCCGGCGAGCACGAAGCGGCCGTCGGGGGGCACAAAGGACAGCTCACCGGGCCTCTCCTTCCAGCGATTGAGGCGTACACAAGGATGGAAGACGGGGAGGGACATGGCGTTGGTTATGCCGCCGGGACAGCCGAGGTGGAGGATCAAGTCGGGGACGCCCGAGACCTTTGCGGTGAAGGCTATGGTGCCGTTGGCCATGGCGGACAAGGGGCGGCCCGAGGGCGAGAGGGTGACGGACAGCGTCTCGACAATGTCGACGTACATTTCGTTGCTGGTGTGGCGGACGTTCGCTCTTCGCCAGGGCACGGGCGAGGTCGACTGGGCCGAGTTGGTTGGGCCCAGGCGTGGACTGGGCGAGGGACCACCCCTGCCCAGCGAGAAGGGGGTGCTCGAGGGGGCCAGCGAGCTCGGCGTGGTGCTCGGCAGGCCGACGCCGCCCAGCAGGGACTTGATCAGGGACGGGGCATCGACGAGGTCGCGCAGGGCGTTGGGCTCGGTGCAGCTCACGATGCCGCCGTCGACCATTTCGTTCAGCAGCTGGGCGACGACGTCATAGTTGGCCTCGATCTTGGCGGCGAGCAGCGGGGCGCCGAGGTAGTCTTCGAGGACGTCGGCGACGCGGTGCAGGAACTCGAGGACGGCGAGGGGGTTGGTGTCGGCGGAGCAGGGGGCCAGGAAGAGCAGCTGGTCCTGGACGAGCGAGTAGAGGAGGGTGGCGGGGTTGGTGGCCGGCAGGTAGACGAGCGAGGGCCGCGGGGCCGGGTGGGCGAGGTAGAGGGGCAGGAGCGTGCTGCTCGAGGCCGGGCGGCCGTTGAACGTGTGCTCGAGGAGCGGGTTGCTGCGACTTGTCAGGCGGGGAGCGGGCGCGGTGGGCAGCGGCGGCGGTTACTTGTGCTCGTCGAAGACGAAGAGCGCTTCCATTGTGCTCATCGTGTCGTGTCTTCTTGGGTCGGTCACCGGCGCGCCATGCGGAACGAGTCCAACGCGCGAGGCTCAGGCGAGGCGGTGCAGTGCAGCGCGGCAGGACGACGTGCAGACGTGCAGACGTGCGTCGTGGGGTTTGGCCGCGGGGGTGTCGCGCCGAGCGCCATGAACCAAGTGACCCTGCATTGGCCGTCCTCTTTGGTACCGCCGACGTGATATCCACCGCCCAATGAAACCAAACCCCACCACGGCCATGGCAAACGACGTCGCCACACCCACCTTCCAAGAGGCCCTGAAGCAGGACAGGGCCCAGTTCGACGACTGCACCCCCTGCCGTCTTGTGGGTAAGTTCTGCCACCTCCCAAAAAACAGCATCACGTGCGAGCACCGCTCACCAGACCACTTCCAGGCAGCGCGACTTTTGTCGGCCTCGGCGCCTTCACCTACGTATCTGGCCATTCTCAGCTCAAGGCACAAGAAGCCGTCATCCGACAGAGCAAGACCATGTTTGGCATGGCGAGCAGAAGAGCCGCCATCACCTCGACGAGCGCCGTCTTTGTAGGCTTGGGCGTGTATAGGTGGTTTGCCTGAGCACATGCAGTCATGAATGAAGCACTTGTCAAGAGAGAAAGAGTCTATACCCAGCGGTGAAAGAGACGAACACCGCGTACATTATTCAAAAGCACGGTTCAATCATACGACACAGTGTTGTATTATCGGCTTGTTCTCACTCCTCTTCTGCCTCTTCCATTCCTGAACTCAAGCTCGACTGAAGCTCAACTAAGCTCAACTAAGCTCAAACAAACAGTACATGCCATCTCTGCTGCTACGAGGAATAGTCCCATGGTATATAGTAAACTCCGCACAATGCCACACAAACACCTCCATCCCGTGCCTGCTATCTGCTATCTGCTATCTGCTATCTGCCATCTGGATTCTAGAATCTAACATCTAGAATCCCCTTCCTGCCCAATGCGCCTGATAAACATGTCTCGATGCTCTCCTCCTCGACATGGTCATGCCCTTAGACATGGTCATGCTCTCCTTGCTGAGCACATAATCATGCCTTCCCTCGATGCACATGGCTGTCTTCTCTTCTGAGCCATGATCATGCTAGCCCTCGAAGCACCTAATCATGTCCTCTCAAGCACACGGCTGTTCCTTCTTTCCTCAGCACACGGCTGTCCTGTCTCTTCTCAGTCCCTTCCATCTTCTCCTCATTCCAGATTATGAAATCTATGTCTTCTAACCTCCTATCATCCCATCCCATCTCATGTCATGAAACATTACATCTTCTAAATCCAACCTCATGTCATACGCCCCCGCTTGGGTCCTCCACCAGCCCCGTCGCGCCGATCGTTGGCACCGTCCGGGTGAAAGGAATCCATCATCCTTCGCTTCTGACCCGCCCCCTGGCCCAGCTGGAACAGATTCTGTGTCGCTGTCCTCTGCAGGTTGCGCCCCCCGCTCCGATTCGCGTGCCGCTCGCGCCGAGGAGCAGCAAACGCACGCCTCGCTGCCGCCGACAAATCGCCAAACGCTGCGTCCGTGTTCACATTGGATGGGTACGGCTGCGAGGGCGAGGAGAACTCGAAGACCTGGTGCAGCGGCGACGTCTCTTGCTCTGGGATGGATGCCTCCAGTTGCACCGGTGGCGCAGAATCACACCGCTGCGCCGTGTCAGTGCGGAGATCCGGCGTGCGCACCGCTTCCGGGCTGACGTTCCGTTCCATGATGGGCGACGAACTACGGGCCCGCTTGTCATCCATGTCGTTTTCATCGTCTTCGTCGCTGTTGGCGTGTCGTGGCCCATCCAGCCGCTCCGTCGCCCACTGCCGTATCCGCCACCCTTCCCCATTCCCCACACCCAGGTTCTCCTTGTCCAGGAATGTGAGCAGGTCGTCAAGAGCTTCTTGGTAGCCGTCGCTGCGGGCGCGATCGCTGTCTGCTAGAGCCGACTTGTACAGATTGGTCAGCTGCAGGGCGGCGTTCTTGAACGACTGGTGGACATCCGGCTGCCTCTTCGTCTTGGGCAGCGATTTGTTAAGACTTCGCATCGAGTCCATGGTGGGGAGCGGTGTTTGTATGCGTGTGTGTGTGTGTTTGTGTGGTTGTGTGTGGCTGCAGGTGCGCTCCTAGATACACGTCAGTTCTTGTGCATCGTTTTAAAGAGGGGACAATCCGCACCTGCCGAAAGCGTGAATGAACTCAAAGGAGTGTTGTGTGCCTAACAAGGCAAATGACTACGTAGGCGCAAACAGTGAAGGCTCAGTCTGGGTTTCTTCAAGAAGGGCAGTAGGCACGCAGTGAGGGGTGTGAGGTAGCTCAAGTGGGGGACTCTTCGCTGTGGAGACGACGCTCTTTCCTGATTGTCTGTGCGCGTACCTCGTGTCAGACCCTGGTCACTGACACTGACATGGACCACGCAACACCACCAACATCCTACCAATATATGGCTCTTGGCAAACCTGTCATCCACAACACCGGGGCAGATAGTTAAACCCAATTTTGTTCTCTGCTTCTTCAAACGACGCGCCTAGAACCATGGATGAATTTCGGACATGACCTCACCCTTCGAGCGCCTTCCTGCCGAGGTCTTCGACATCATTGCAGCCTGCCTCGACTTGCCCAGATATCATTCACTTCGCTTGACCTCACAGCGACTTCACCTGCTGACTCTGTCCACCTTCACCAAGAAGTATTTCGCCACGTTGATCACCACCCTCGGTTCGCCGTC
This sequence comes from Phoma sp. RAV-16-625, assembly GCA_004335185.1. Taxonomy (NCBI): domain Eukaryota; kingdom Fungi; phylum Ascomycota; class Dothideomycetes; order Pleosporales; family Didymellaceae; genus Phoma; species Phoma sp. RAV-16-625. Next base: position 120,994 of record SAUA01000087.1, read on the forward strand.
GCTAGATCGCCTTGTGGGTGTGGCGAGTCACAACCACTTGTCCCAATCCGTGACCACGCTGGAAATCAGACTACTCAATCACCGCGACTACAAGGACTTGAGCAAAATTGCGAGAATTGGCATCTTCCCGCCACCCAAGCGGTTCTCAAAGGTGTCATGCATTAGGTCGGAACATATTGTTCGCGAAAGTACCCTGCACGATGATGTGCTTGCAAATAGGCACGCCAAGTGTATCACAGAGCGTTTGGCTCGTGGGCTCGTGGGCTTCGATAAACTGAAAACGATCCGATTCCGTGCCCATCAAACTGAGCCACTCGAGTGGAAGACGGTTACGATCCCAGACGAGGATGATGTCTTCCGGTCCAGATGTTTGCGAGCTGTATTCGACGCCATAGTGAAGAGCGGCATTGAGCTGGACACTTTCAGCATGGGTAAAGAGAAGGGTCTTGCGGCCTTGAGCAAGTATGCTAATGTGCCTTTTCCCGCGCTGCAACTGCCCATTGAGTATCTCCAAAGGCTGAGGCCATGTCTCCAAGAACTAGATACTCTGACTTTATCCATTGTCAGCCAACACAACGGCCACCACAGACTTCCTGGCTGGGAAAACGGGTTGAGTCGATTCATCGCCATCACACCCGGGCTGCGGCAGCTGACATTATCTCTCGACCGAAAGTGCCAAGTATCTCAGTATGGTGCGCGCATCATCCGCGCTCTATCAGATTCGACTCAATTCCAGAACCTAGAGACTTTCCATCTCTGCAACTCCACCTTTCACGAGTCAGATCTGGCAAAGTTGATCAAGACGCACGCTGGAACGCTGCAGCGACTCATTCTCACAAACGTCTGCTTGCTGACCGGCAACTGGGTGTCGTTGCTATCTTCTTTCAAGGCGGCTCGGCACCTGCGCTACCTTCGACTCGCATCCATTGACGGCGCAGGGAGCCCTATGCGGTGCCGACAGCGGGATAAGGAGCGCCGGAAAATCATCCTGAATGCTAGTGAGCAGGAGCCGTGCATGAGTGACCTGCTGGACGAACTTGGGAGAGCGGTCATGGACGCTCCTGTTTCCATGTATGTATAATGGCACTCGGGAAATAGGCTTTTTTTTCCAGTCGGGATCATGCGCAGCAAGTACGTAATTTATAGACACTGCGAAGAGAGGAACATGCACTTTCCAGTTTAAACATGTAGAACTTTTCACATTCGCTCAAAACGCCGTCCTTCCACGCGCGCCTGGATATCTACAAGGACCTAACATGGCCCTGAGAGGGCCCTCCCTACGCGTGACGAATACGACCGGCCTATACACGAACCTGCGTCCCCAATCTCACCCAGGGACGACAAGTTGAGAGAGTATCTACAACTGGCCTCTGCATCCAGCAAACTAACAAATAGACAAACTGGCAGGCAAACAGCGTCGAGCAACACCCGGGGTATGAAACGCATACAACCACCAAGCAACGTGGCATGCCTTGAAGAATGGAATATAGACAAGACGAGATGCGAACGAGACATTACGCGGAGTGCCGTATTGCGGCCTGATTAATGATGGTGCGCGCAGGTATGCAATGAGAAATGAGATTGAGTGGCCCCTTCTCAGACTGTACAGAAGGAAGCTCACCCATCCATGCTGGCGCAAAGCAGGTACAGAGAAAGCTGTATGCACATGCATGTATCGTGATATGTGGGTTGCGGGTAATGACAGTAAGAACGGAAACAACAAGAGGAAATTCATCAGACATTTTCAGTGAAGCGTGAGCTTCTGGAGCCATCGGCCGAGTGTAGACTTCTCCCAAGAGCGGCCCGAGGCGATAGATCGGGATTGGGTGACGAGAAGGGATTAGGCGACATGGGCGGACTGAGCGTGGAACGATTGGTGTCGCTGAATGGGTTCTCATCGGGATGACGGATGACTGGCGTTCTAGCTGGACTGGGACGAAGGTTCATCGTGCCCGCGCCACCAGCAAAAGCTGCTCCGCCAATCTCCTTCCCAAAATCCCCGCCATATTCTTTGTTCAGCGCTCCAGACCCGCCGTAGGTGCCGTGTTCGTCCTGGTAAAAGGATGAGCCAGACATGGTGTCGCCTCGTGAGAACTGGTCAGAGGTCATGCCTTCGCTGAAAGCAGAGGGGAGCTTGCGTCCAGACACCCTCTGAAAGCTTCTCTCTGTAGGCGAGCTTGTTTCAGCGGTTGATCTCGAAAGTCCGGAGAAGCGATTAAGGAAGGCTGAAGGGACAAGGCTGGCCCTTGCTGGTGCTGGAGCCTGTACTTGCCGCATAGTCTGCTCGTTGTCTGGTCGGTGATCACCCGCGAGCTGAAGAGCCTCACCATTCTGCCTGCGCTTGTGGCGGCGGAGGAGGATCAAGATAATCGCTAAGATGAGTGCGGCGCCAGCTAGACTGCCGACTACGCTCCCAACGACTTGGGGAGTGTCGAGAGGTTCAGTTCCGTCTGTCTCTGCGCCACTGATAGCGGCCGTTGAGCCCGTGGGTGCGCCTGCTACCGCAGTCTCAGTACCTCCGTTCGAGCCAGGGCCGCCACCACCGTAGAACGAGGCAGAACCGGATGCATCCAGGGACTCGGTAGGCGTAGCAGAGTACGAAGGGACCGAGGTTGAGAGGGTAGCTCCAGAAGAAGAACTAGACGATGAGACTCTAGATGAGATGGCAGACTGCGATGTTGCCGCTCCTGATGACGACGAAAATGTAAATCCGCTCATGGTGGAGAGAGGGGTCGGCGAGGACACAAGGACTGATGATGCGATCGACGAGGCGCTGCTAGACATGCTGGACACGGTAGAGTTCGCAGTTGGCGTTGCAGTCAGTGCAGCAACAAGTGTTGGGCTGCTGCTTGCATCAGTCGTAGCTGAAGACGCTGCTGTGACCGAGACGGCATCGACAGCAACCTCACCAGAAATCGACGAAGCATACGGATACGCAGGTACTGTGAGAGTACTTGGAAACGGAGGAACGGCGGGAACTGATGGAAAGGAGACGCTCGGAACAGCGGGTACAGATGGCACAGAGGGCAGCGCAACCACAGTGACCGCGGTTGGCTCAGCTGACGCTGATGGGGCTGATGCTTGCGACGGATTCGACCGTGTCGAGGGTACAACTGCTGACTGTGTTTCTGATGGCAACGAGGCCACTGATGGTACTTCCGGAGTCGATGCTGCTGCCGCTGCTGCTGCTACAATCGGCGCTGATGACGCAGCTATCGCGGGAGGCACTGAAACGTTGGTGGCGGCTTCGGTTGGGGCAGTGGAGTCTGGCTGCGTTATGGTAGCCTGTGCAACCACATTTCCAGCGGTGTCCAGTGTAGCCACAACCTCGACGTTCACAGTCAAAACTCTGGTGCCGGCCTGGGGCGCCCTTCGATGAAATCTGCGATGCGAGTTGCTCATGACAGTCCGTCTCTTGTGCTCCCTGATCAACAAAGGCTCGTCGGCGTGGACCTTCTCTTCCTCGTAGCGATCCGACTCCCTTCCCAGCTCTTTGTCCGTTAGCGTATATTGCGCGTGACGGTGGTTGCGCGAATCGACTCTAGATTTGAACGGCGCGATGATACGGTCCATGAGTGACGCTGATTGCGCGTAGGTGATGGATCCAGTGTAGTATGTGTGGTGGAGGTGGTAGTGTTGATGTTGATGTTGATGTTGATGTCGATGTTGATGTCGATGTTGATGTCGATGTTGATGTCGATGTTGATGTCGATGTTGATGTCGATGTTGATGATGATGCTACGGGCGTGTTCGCAGAACATGTGTTTCGAATGATGGGATTCAGTTGGACGGTAGTCGCAAGCGATGCTAGACGGTGCTAATGAAGGGACGCAGAGGCGCTGGGCGATGCAGGATTCCAGTCAATGGATATAGTGGAGGGCGGTGCGTGGTGTGCGAGTGAGTGTCGAGAAACGAACGGCTGCCAGACTCTGGCTGGTAAGGGAGTGACTGAAGAAAGCAACGGTTAGTGCGTGCGGCGCATTGCAGTCGACGATGGTGGGGAGCGCAGTACACACCTGGACGCGGTCAATGGACCAGCATATGCTGCGCGAAGGTGTTTGGGGGCGCGAGCGGGTGGGCGGGGCCAGCGATTATGAGGTCGCAAGGCTCGTAATGGGGGATGGTTTGCTACAGTCGGTGCTCTGTGTGCTGTGGATGGTTCAACAGGCGGACGGGGCGGGGGACTAGGCGTGGTGTGCGACAGCGGACCAAAGGTTGCAGTGTGCAGTCTGAATCGACGGGGGCCTGAGCGTGGCGTGGCGCACACAAGAGTCCTTTCCAGGCGAACGTGAACGTGAACGTGAACGTGACCGTGACCGTGACCGTGACCGTGGCTTTCCTCCCGTTGCGGGCGCGCTGCGAGAGCGGATTGTCGACGTCGCAGCGGAAGTCTGGTTGGGGTGAAGAGAGGCACAAAGGCGCTGGACGCTGGGGACAGGCACGCTGTGCAGTAGGAAGAGATGCGAGCAGCGGCGGGCGAGTAGCGAGTGAGCAGCGAGTGAGCAGCGCGGCCTGGCCGTTTGCCGTGGCACGGGAGCGCTGATTGCTGGGATGGGCTTCAAGCGAGATTGGCTTTCCTTTGTGTGCTGGACGGACTGCTGGTCTGCAGGAGACTGCCGGACTGCTGGTGGGCCCCTGTCCGTCGACCGTAGTCTGTAGGCAGTTGCTAGGTCTGTGGGTTCTTTCTATTTCCGTACAATGACGCGCAGCAATACGCTGACCACAAGGGACGTGTGAAGGGAGGCTTGAAACGCTTGCGAGGGCGCCGCCGAAGCTCTTTCACGTTGCGTCCTGGCTCCCCAGGCACCGTCGTGTTTTGGTTGGACGTTGGTGTGATGGTAAAGTGGAGAGTGAAAGGACTCTGCAGCGCGACAGCCAGTCAGCCAGTCAGCCCTTACCCTTGCCCTGAACGCTAGGTAGGCCCTTGCCCTGCCGTGAGCCCTGAAGACGCTCGCACCATCTCAAGCCGTCAATTCAGGAACGCGCCTTTCTGGAACGCCCACCAGACCCACGCACACAAGGCTATCGTCTCTCTACGCGCCGCTCTCCGATAATAGCTACACGGCTGGCGTCCGTCGTTGCATGCAATCATTTGCGCGACCAACGCCTGCCCACGAGACCAACTGCTCCATACAACACCATGCCGCTTCCAGCCCTGCGTGGCTTTCACCATGTATTGCCAAGCATCGCCGCTGTCTGGCTAACCATCCCCTCAATGCTCCCAGTGTCTGACTGGACACGCCTTCCAGTTGCCCTGAAAGCCTACAGGTAGTAGTCTGATGATGTGCTTTGATTCCTGGGGCGGCATATTTGCTTCACTGACCGACGACCGACTAATTAACTGATTGACTGGCTGACTGACGGCCAAACTTTCCTCGTTCGTGCTAGCGGCCGCAACGCGCCTCCCTCCACGTGTCGCAATTCACGTGAGCAGGACATACAATCACACACCTTTAACGTGATCCACAATCGCTTCAATTTGACGTTTCCGATCTGACATGTCCAAGGTTTGCATCGTAACCTTGTGGCTGGCATTCTGATTCGTCGTCGTATAGCTGTCGTACCTCGTAACTGTGTTGATGTCGGCCAGCTGCGGGAGTCTCAACGTTCAAAGCCCCTGCGCTCTCTGCACCGCCACTATCACGCTCAAGTCAACAGCAAACACGTTTTCCCATAGCAACCTGAATTGATAAACCATGCATCCTTCCTGATAATCTTGCCCACCCAGTGCTATGCGCAGCCACTCACCGCTCACCGCTTTGAAAATGACGTCGCCTTCGAATTTCGCAAACCAGGATGAAGCCAACAGCAACAGCAACAGCAACACCAGAAAAGCACCCCCGCCTCTGCCACCACGGGCCTCACAATCACACGAGATGAGCTTGCCCCCCAGTTACGGTTCGGTCATGGCTATGTCGTCACAGGATCCTCGATCCTCATCAACGCAGTCGCTGGTTCCAGACCCCGCTTTGGAGAACACGGGACGTCGCCGTATATTGCTCGTGTACGTCCATGGCTTCATGGGTAATGAGACAAGTTTCAGGAGCTTTCCAGCCCACGTTCACAACCTCGTCACCGTCACACTGGCCGAAACGCACGTGGTGCATACCAAGATCTACCCCAGATATCGAGCACGATATAGTCTCGAGCAAGCAAGGGATCAATTCTCAGCCTGGTAAGCACCCCAGCCTACTAGCGTTTACCAGACAACCAGAGAGCTGACCGATGCCAGGCTAGCACCCCACGAAGACCAGTGGACCGATGTCATCCTTCTCGGTCACTCCATGGGCGGACTCCTCGCTGCCGATGTTGCTCTTCTGTTCCGTCACCGCATTGTTGGCATCATCAACTTCGATGTTCCCTTTGTTGGCATGCACCCTGGCATCATCAAAGCAGGACTAGGAAGCATCTTCACAAAAGTAGCACCACCACAAGACCAGGTACTCACATCGGCCTCGACAGGGAGTAAACCAAGCCGCATGAGCACAATCTTCAATCCCAAACCGGCAGACCCCAACTACAACCCCTCATTCGCCAACGATGTTCACCTGCCGGCTCGCAAAGGCTGGGAAAACGCACTGCATTGGTTTAACAAGCACTCCAGTGGTATCAGAGAGGCTGGTAAAGGCCTGGTAAAGTCGCACTTCGAGTTTGGTAGTGCCATGGCCGACTACAAGGAACTGAAGGATAGGTATGCACGGGTGCGCGCTCTTGAGGAAGATGACGAGACCAAACGACGTATGGGCAACCCAGATGTACAGTCACTCCCTCGGATACGATTTGTCAACTACTACACTGCAAGTACTGGCCGACCAAAGAAGCCTAAATCACCCAAAAGCCCCTCACAGTCTCGTCAGGATAGCGTCTCGCTGCAGCATCGTGATAGTGATGCGAGTGGCCTTGGAAGCCAACCACAGCAAGATGCCGATACGACGAGTTCGGGTGGCAATAATACCAAGCAAGGCCCAGAGGCAAGTTTGGTTTCATCTGCTCCAGACCATAGCTCTTCACATCGAAAGGAAAATCGACAACCCCTCCCAGAGATTCCACCTATACCACAGGAGCCACCGTTTGTCGATCTTGCGCAAATCACAGACAGGACGCAACGACGAGCTGCCGAAAGAGAGTATGACGAAGCTCTTGAAGAGTACCAGAAAGCAGTAAGAGCACGCAACAAGATCATTAATGAACGAGAAGACATTGAAGAGGAAATGGAGAAACAGCAGCAAGAGCAGGTCGTTGTGCCACTGCCGAAGCCGGAGCCGAAACCAGAGTTGACAGGCGAAGAGCTTAGGCTAGAGAAGGAAAGAGAAAGGATGGCAAGAGAACAAGCGAGACTCGAAGGAAAAGAATATCAGCCCCCCAATCAAAATACAACAGCCAGCGCCCAGGAAGCACCAGGGCCGGAAACGCCAGGCCTGGAATTAGGCCTCCACACCATGCAACTCGGGGACCAGTCTTCACACAGTCCGTACGCAAACTACGATTTCTCTCGCAGCACGATTCTCAGTCAGGCCTCCCCCGACGACCAAGCATCCATGACCGACTCCAACTACACGTCCTATACCACTGAAAGCACCGAGACCGAAGCCGACTCAAGCGACACTAAAGCAGACAAGAAGAAAGAAAAGGAGAAGAAGCTGGGCAAGTTTTGCATGCTACCACCCAAAGATGGCTCAGGCCACAAAGACCCTACATGGATCCGCGTGTACATGGAGGGTATGGATGAAGTAGCTGCGCATACAAGTCTGTTCTTTGTGAACGAGACGTATGAGAGGTTGGTGGGGGATGTAGGGGCGAGGATCGAGGAATGGACTCGAGAGGCTGATAGTGTGAGGCTGGTCAAGGAGATGAGCGGATTCGAATAGATTGTTATCGTCTAACTTTCAACGGCGTAGATACCCTGATTCGCAGAAATAGATTTGAAAAGTTCCCACCAGTATCCCCCACGCCATATGTGTCCAACACGGGCTACAAACTAGACCCCCACCCTTGGTTGAACATCCAAACCGTCCTGGCCCCGGCTACAATCCCCCAAATTCCCAAGCCCATTACTCCCCAGCCCAACGCCCATACGCAACCTGCCGCACCCCAGCTGAAACTCAGGGTCTCCAGAATTAGAACCACCTTCTCACTGCCCCTGATCGCATCGTTGAACTTTTCCACAAACGGGACCTTGGTCTGCTTTCCTTCGTTCCAGAAGTTCGCCATGTGTGTACGCGCTGTATACAGTATCGCACCTGCTGCAATACCAGTGATGCCGAGAATGGTGGGTGTGTGCTTAGATGTGAGGAAGGGGAGGGCTGTGGAGGTAACAAAGGAGAGGAGTAACTACACAGATATCAGTCATTCAACTCAGGCAACGCAACTGTGATCGATGGGGCGAGGAGGGACGAGAAGATAGGAACGCACCGAGAGCGTGCCGCTAGTCTGTGTCGTGCGAGTCTTGTGCAGGCGCTGGGCAGCTGTGTTGCTCCATTCTGCCGCCTTCTCGCTCTGCTTTTCGTACTGCTGCAGACGGGTGATGTTTTCTTTGCAGAGGAAGAGGCCGTATGCTGAGAGGGCGGAGGCGAAGATGAGGGGTGGGAGGGTACTGAGGGTGGACATGGAGCTGTCCATGGTTCAATTATGTTGATACTCTTTCAAGTGGCTGCCGTATTTTCGCAAACAGTGTCGCAGTCTGAGCGCGAAGGGCGGCGTGGAAATGACGAAGCTCGATGGACCTCATACGTCATGTTCCTGGCCGGTCTAGATCTCGCCTATCGACTTTCGCATGAGCAGGGGCCTGGATGTGCCCCTCCAAGAACCCTCATAATTCTTATCACCAGATGCCGAGGCGCGTGCAACAACATCCAGCCCTCAGATGACCGCCGCCATGTCCAACCCCGAACACCTCAATACCTCTGAGCTAGGCACCAAATCTTACTGGGACGCAGCCTACACGACCGAGCGTCAAAATTTCTCCTCAAATCCTGACGACGAAGGAACGATCTGGTTTAGCGACGCGGGCGCAGAGGAGCGCATGCTCTCTTTCCTCGAAAACTTGTCGGACGACGGACAGCTGCACAAAGACGCCTCCAGTGATGAAGCACCGACGCGCTTCTTGGATCTTGGTACAGGCAATGGACACTTGCTGTTCGCACTGAGGGAGGATGAGTGGGAGGGGCGGATGGTGGGCGTGGACTATGCGCCGCAAAGTGTGAAGCTCGCTAACGAGATTCGCGATTCAAAAGGTGACGATTATGCCGACGTTGAATTCCACGAATGGGATCTGCTAGGCGAAGAGCCCGGAGCTTGGTTGGCCGGCGGATTCGACGTTGTGCTGGACAAGGGCACGTTCGATGCAATTTGTCTTGCGCAGGAGACAGACGCACAAGGACGGAGAATCTGTGAAGGCTACAGAGAAAAGGTGGAGAAATTGATCACCAAGGGAGGCCGGTTTTTGATTACCAGCTGCAACTGGACCGAGGACGAGATCAAGGACTGGTTTGATGTCGAGGGAGGTGAGCTGGCGTACGAGAGCAAGGCAAAGTATCCGAGCTTCACATTCGGAGGAAAGACGGGGACGAGTGTTTGCACGCTTTGCTTCAGACGAAAAGCTTGAGCTACACGCTTGCTATCTGCCTTCACTGGGCGACACGCCGCCGTATCTTCGATACCACAAGCCACTTCTTCCGCTCACCAATGTCCTCCCTTCCTCCGTCTCGCTCCTTCGCCCAGGGCCGCCGCACACCATCTGCATCCATCTCATACAGCTCCTCTACCTCGAGGCCGTGCCGAGGAATCACTTCCTCGAAGAAGGGCACCAGTTTGGCGCGTCCTGTGTGGAAACCAGCGATGCACAAGACGCGAGCGTTCGGAGCATCTGCAAGGAAATGCAGCATCGACTTTGCCAGGTTGTCGTGCTCTCCAAGCATCCATAGGCAGTCCGCTGCTATGACACGTGTGTAGCGATGGGCGTGGGCGCGAGCGGACTCGGAAGAGACATCACCCCAAAGGTGGCCTTCGACTGCTACTCGAGAGCGGAGGGGTTCTTTTAGATTCTTCGTGACGTTTGTCTCGATAGCCTCCAGGATCGGTGGAGCAGGGTAATCAGTAATGGTGACCTTGAGAAGATGCGTCAGTTCACAACAACATTCGATAGAAAACAAAAGCTTGCCATACCTCTTTTGCGCCAGCAAGTGCGCTCATGACACCGCCCAAGCCTACGCCTGCATCCATAACCCATCAGCCATCTCTTCTTGCTTTGTGCTCAGCCCAACGCACCTGCACCGAGCTCAATCACCGTCTCGCCTTCCACGCTCCAAGACCTCTCTTCTTCCTTGTCTACCCACCATGCGCCGTTCTTCCAAACCTCGAGACCAAGAACGTCAATTGGCACAGCCTGCCCTTCCTCTGGTCGGCCTCCGACCAGCTCTGCCATCAGGACACCAGCGTTCCACAAGTAGTGCGCCATCTTCCGCCTCTCCTCCTCGTCATTGATATCTGCGGTTCTGAACTCCAAGTTGCCGTGTCGTGCATTCTTGTACACAATGACGGTGTCGGGATCGTCGCCGTGCTGGTTCTGCAGGTCGTCGGTAAAGACGCCGCCAAGTGAGGACCCAAATATGTCTTCGGGGTCAAGATCCTTGCCCTCGGGCCGCCGAATATCGATCAGTGTGGGGAGAAGCATTGCGCGTGAAGATACCGGTGGTGAGCTGGCTTTGACTCTTTCGCTCCGCACATGACGGAGGAGCCGCGGCCATGATGTGGGGTCTAGCGCGTGGTGGCGGTAGGGATGTGGCATGGAGCATGTCGTGAGCTCATCATCGACCCATCGCGATTGTAGACCGTCGTTGAGGCCACACATATTTAGAAGCTGCGCCACCGTGGAAGTTTGTCATTCTCTCCACGCCGTACATCTGCTTCTTCTGTACAGGAACGACACCTCGCCTGCCCTTTGGTCACCCGCATCGCACCACGCGCCCAGCAGAAGAACTACACACACTCTAGACGGCAGCGTTCGGTTGTTGCTAGTCGTAACAATGGCTTCATACTCGTTTAAAAACCCTGCTACGTACCATTTGCTGAGGTCTGTGTTGTTTGAATGACCCCTAGACGTCGAGCTCACAATTTTCAGCTATGGAACTCTCCTCGGCAGCACACTATTCCAATCCTTCATTGCTGGCGTCGTAGCCTTCAAGGTCCTGCCTCGGCCACAATTCTCAACTCTCCAGAAGCACACCTTTCCTGTGTACTTCACACTTCAAACAATCACGCCCCTCGCCATGCTATTCACATACCCTTCTGGAGCAAGCCGCCTGGTACCTTACCTGTCATCTACGCCCGTTCTGCAGTCTGCGACCGACAAATTGAATGTATGGCTCATCAGCACAATGTTGGTTACGGCAGTGGCCAACCTGGTGTACGTGGGACCAAAGACGACAGATATCATGAAGATCCGGAAACATCAGGAGACTAGGGATGGGAAGGCAGCCTACGATAAGGGTCCGCATAGCCCCGAGATGCAGGCCCTGAACAGACAATTCTCCATCCTGCACAGTATCAGCAGCATCACGAACCTGGTTGGGCTGGGGGCCATGATCTGGTATGGAGCCGTTCTGGGGGCGGGATTGAGCTTTCAGCATGTTGCATTGTAGTATGAGAAATTCAGTGGACCCTCTTGACATAGACTTTCAGTCTGTAATCCATCCTAGACAGATTCAACCTTTGATCATACCTACTCTCATGTGACCCTTACCCCCACTATTCGCCCTAAAGTAATACGGCACAAACAAGACATCTCGTTCATCCACCAGCTTCATACCTCCCATTTCCCTCGTCGGATCCGCTCCTGGTTGACCCTGCCAAGTATCCAACGATCTTGTCCAGGCTTTAGTGTGCAGTACCACATAAGTTTCTCCAGTAGGTTCCCATGTTCTGACCTCTTCTGTTACTGGCCACCCGGGTTTGACCACGACATTCTTGAAGTGATCAGTCTCCCAAAGATTCTGCGCGTCTTCAGCGCAGTATATGACTGGGCCGCGCGCAAGAAAGACCGTGTTTTGATTCGTGTAAGGATGTGGTTCAACCCAGCGAGCTTCGAAACCGGAGATCTTGAGGGAGAACTTGGGGTTTGAGGCGAGGTACTCTTGTGAGAGGGCGAGGTACCCTTTCTCAATTGGTGCTGGTTTAGTATTCGACGACGACAGTGGGGGATTAAGAGTGAATTGGTTGTCTGCCCAGGCTGGAATTCGGAGTCTGATGGTAGTGGGAACCTTGTCAGGGTTTTGCAGGGCGAAAGCAACGGTACCATCCCAAGGCCAATTCGAGGACTGCTCAAGCTGTACTGAGCTTCCTCCAGCTGAGAAAGCTACCTTTGCTGAGGTGTAAAGATGCACATTGATATATGCTCCTTTCTCATGCCCACCAAAATGCCAAAGATAACCTCCGAGACTGCCAAACAAACGGCTGTAGTTGGGAGGACAGCAAGCGCACCAGAACCACTCCTCGCGTCCGCTCTTGTCGGCTTCCGAGCTTCCAAGCTGATTGACATATGTGAACGCTTTACCGTCCAAGCTCATGGCGGTCATAACGTTGTTGTACAGACATAGATCCATGATGTCGCCATACCGGCCATCGAGTTCAATGCTCAGCAAACGCTCCGCGAGGAACAGGATTGCGATAGATGCACAAGTCTCGTTGTAGCACCCACCCTCGTCTGTCGATTGCGGCAGAAAGTAGTCAATACCAAACCCTTCCCACTGCTCAATCGCCCCCACGCCACCAGTAATGGACATCTTCTTATCGACCATGTTGTCCCACAGGCGGTGCAGAGCATCGAGCCATTCTGAAGACTTGCTCATCGAGTTCAAGCCCTGCTTTTCAATGCAGAGCAAATCTGCAACGGCGGTGAGAAGATACAATGCTCGGACCGAATGTCCTTGAATCGTCTGCTGATCGAGGATGGGTGCATGCGCTTGGTTGTACCAATGTGCACCGGCTTTATTGTAGGGGTTGGGTCGCTTCCAGGGACTCTCCTGCCTTTGCTCGGCTTCCCAGTCGTAGTAAAGCTTGCCATTTTGCCCAGTAGGGTTTCCGCGCTCCTCTACAAAGTACCGTGCAAGCTTGTATGCATCTTCGTTGCCGGTTTCGGTGTACAGGCGAAGCAGCGCCATCTCGATCTCGGGATGTCCTGGATAGCCATGTAGCTTGCCTTCCTCTGGTCCGAAGGTGTTGCTAATCAAGCGCACGTACTTGACGAGGGGTTCGAAGAGAAGGTCGTTTTTGTAGTAATTGCGGTGCGCAAGCGCTGCTTCTACCAGGTGTCCGCAATTATAAAGTTCGTGCATGTCTCTAACGTTCGACCACCTGCCCTTCGGATCGACGACGGTGTAGTGCAAGTTCAGATAGCCATCCTCTTGCTGAGCGGACCGTATAGTTGAGACTAGGTACTGAACAGCAGCGTCGATCTCTTCATCGTAATGGCTTTCCAAAAAGTAGCACGCGCCTTCCACCCACTTGGCTAGATCGCTGTCCCAGAAAAGATGTTTTGGGACTGGCCACATGGAGTGGTCATCGTACGTGGGGTGCCACTTGAGCTCAAAACAATTATAACGGCCTGTCGTTTTGAATTGATCGAGCTGTGTTTTGAGGGTCGCGCTTGCAACTGTGTTACGCCGGGCCGCTAATAGCGATTTGCCAGTGAACGTAGTGTTGCGGAACGCAACCTGTGGGTGTGCCATAGCGAAAGAGAGAGCGAATGAAAAGCGATTGGTCCACTGTCGGGGAATGTCGTCTCATTATACAGCCCGCTGATGCTTCCCCGTGAGATATCATGACGCCCACGCCGACAAGCGATAGTGTAGCTCCATCCACCGGAGGTATCCATCGGGACCCTTTCCGCCTCGGCTAGCCAGCCCACCGGAGTTCTGAACCTGTCTCCTGAACTCTTCCCATTCGCCAGCGGACTCGATTCGATCCATCTCTATGTACCGTTCCTGGATTCTTGGCTGTCCGGCGGGTGGCGGTGTGCTTTGTTCGTTGATTGGATTCTTCTCCGCACGCTACGGGCTTACTGGTAGTCTCAAGCCCAAACATACGATAGTCTTCGCACACTATGCACACTCTGTGTGATACATGACTTTGAGAAAGTGGCTTTGATCCCCATGTTGGTTATTCTACCTGCTTTCATTGAGAAAGAGGCGCACTATGGGACTTTTGGAAAAGTTCCTTCCCAAGAACGACCGCTATGCGGCGCTTCTGCTCTATGGCATGGTTCTTGCGACATGCTTCAACGGATATGATGCGGGTATGTAATAAGACTCATCAAAATCGCTGCTGCCGCTGACGACTTGGAGGAATCATGACAGTTATCCTAGCAGACAAGCAGTTCATTGAGTACTACAACGTCGATGCTGACCGTACGGGGACCATTGCTGCTGTACCTTGGGCTACGACTGGTCTTGCTCAGTTGTTCGTTGGCGGCACACTTGCCAGTATCGTTGGCAGGCTCTGGGCACTTCGGATCTCCATCGTTGTCATGATCATTGGTATCGTTGTCCAGAGCATCCCCAATACATACGGTATCCTGATTTTCGGTCGTCTGCTCACAGGACTTGGCTTCGGGTGTGTATACATTGCAACTTCGTTGTACGTGGCTGAATGCGCGCCTCGAATGCTTCGCGGTAGCTTCGTTGGTACGGTCACCCAGTTTGGATATCAGTTGGGCACACTGATTGCCTTTTGGAGTGGCTATGGCATGAGTTACGTCAAGCAGCCATTCAACGTTGCCTGGCGAGTGTCAAACCTCATTCAAGTTCCCATTGGCCTTGCATTTATCATACTCAGCTTTTGGTATCCGGAAAGCCCGCGGGTAAGCATAACCAACGGTGGTTACAAGCATGACATCAGTACTGACGAGCACTAGTGGCTGCTCGAAAAGCAGCCAGACAATCCAGAGCGTGTTCTTCGAGTGCTTTGCAGGTTAAGGACTGGAAGCGAGAACTCGGACCACGTCCTTGCAGAGTATCATGAGCTTGTCGCTGCTCAGCAGGCCCGCGCTCGCTTCTCTGCTGGCTACAAAGGTATCTTTAGGTCGAAAGGCATGCGGAAACGTCTGCTGTACGGGCTTTACGTAACAGCACTGCAGCAGGCAGGTGGAATCGCAGCTTTGACTGTGTATGCTGCGCTCATCTATAAGAGCCTAGGGTGTCAGTCTTCTTTCTTTCGAGCCAAAGGTCCCGCATTCTGACTTATGACAGGGGATCGAGGAAGTCAAGCCTTGTCGATCAACGGAATTCAGGCTGCACTCCAGCTCGTCATCGTTCTCGTAAATACATTCACCGTCGATAAATTTGGACGACGAGCTCTCCTTTTAACGGGCTTCGCCATTCAAGCTACCGCGCTGCTCGTGCTTTCGTCCCTCACCACTGCCTTCCCTGGCAATAGTAATAGGGCTGCAGCTATCGCAGAAGTGGCTATGCTGTTCATAGTAGGTCTCACATACTGCTGGTCGAACGGACCCATCCCGCCAGCCATTGCTTCGGAGATCTTCCCGCAGGAAGTTCGCGATAAGGCGTTTGGGTTCTCTCTCCTTGGGCAGACAGTGTGTCTGCTCGCTCTGACGCAACCTTGGCCCCGTTTCAACTCACAAGTCGGAGGAAAGAGTTACTGGCTTCTGTTCTGTCTCAACACGGTTCTTATGGTAAGCTAAGCGACTCATAACTCGCACGGTTCAATCGCGTAGCCTACTAGGCCAACCGCTAACGCATGCCAACAGATATCTGTATACTTTGTTCTTCCAGAAACAAAAGGCGTCTCGCTCGAGCGTATGGACACAATTTTTGGCGAGGTTGATGCTGTGGAAGCGGGGGAGCAAGAACGTGAGCGAGTGAAGGCCGAGGCGATGGGCTTCTCTTCTATGGAGCATCACGAAGCAACTGCGAAGAGGGTCAATGTGGGATTGAACAAGAGCCCGGAGAAGACTGTGTGATACAGGCTAGAGTGATGCTTGTTACACCTAATACAGTAGAACAGCTAGGCCGTAAACCGTGTTATGGTCTGGTCTTGTGATGTGAGGGCGTGGAGCTTCCGCGGTAACCATGTCAATACAATCTCGAACGTTTGCACATTCTCATCATTCTCATTCTCATCATCGTCATCAACACAATCGATCGGTGTGACTGACCTAAAATGCTAGCTCTGACAGTGGAATGCCAAGCATATTGCTTTGTGTGCGCACTGAGATACGAAGCGGATCGCCCTCCGACAGCTACGGTAACCGCTTCAGGCTCCCCTCTTCCCCGGGTCACGAAACCCCCAAGGTCGGCGCATTCTCCATGACCTACGACACCACCGGCACATCCGAAGTCGCATGATAAATGTCGCAGAAACAAAGGAAGAGTACACGAATGCGCACTCATGGAACTTGAGCGCCAATTAGTTTCTGATGCGGAGCCGATGCGCTGCACGCGATGCGACTCTTCCTTCAAGTAGGTCGTTCTGTAACAGCGAAGAATGTACGACCACTAACAGTCTCGCCGGCGTTTGGAGCATCTCAGAAGGCACGAACGCATTCATGATAGTACTAAGCGATTTGCATGCCGCCTGTGCTCGAAGTTATTTACGCGAAGGTAAGTTTACCTACATTGAATGAGATAAATCTAAGATGGGTGTTGACCAGACATCAAGCGATATCTTACGCCGTCATGAAGCCACCCACAACGCCACAACGCCATCTATCCATGCACGTGCAGTAGGTAACCGTGCATGTATAGAATGTGCGAGATCCCGGGAGAGATGTACCAAAAGCGACCCTTGTCAGCGCTGCTTAACGAAAGGCCTACGTTGCGCTTATCCCCAGGCCCGAATGAGTGTCCGAACCCAGCCCTTGCGCCACGGTTCAAGCTCTACCTCTCAGGCCTCGCTAGGTCTGTCGCACCAGAACCTAGATGACTTCAACAGTGTTATGAGTAGCGCTCCGAGATCGGAATGCCAACTGGAGCCATTCGTGGTGCGTGATCCTTCCAATGCACGAAGTGCTTACAGCCCCCACCAACCAATGGTTGCTTTTGAGATGCCCGAGTTTCTCCAACCGGCAATGGACTTTCCCATGAACTGGCTGCCACCGGACCATTCTGTTGCAATCGACTACGACAACATTATTGGCTTAGGCATCGGCTCGCTAGATTTTTTTTCGCTCCCAGACTCAACAACAGATCTTACGGGAAGTCACACTGCAGTGCAAGCAGAACCAACCGAAGTCAGATCGCTCAATTCAACACACATTCAGACGGATCTGATTACACAACACAACGCGCACAGAGTCTCTGCTAGCGAACAGGGAACGCCATGGAGTAATACTTCTCACGAGCTTGTTGGGAGTCGAGTATCGTCTGAATCTCCCCATTCTGTAACGCATGCTGTTTCACCCAGTGATGCACCTGGCGGGTTGTATGCGACCAGCATTAACGGAGCTAGGCTGCCGTGCACAATCAGGGCTCGCCGAGCTGTCCGTCGGATACCAGGCGCAAAACCTATACGACCCTTGACCGAACTTCGCTCTGGCTCGTACGACAGAAGTCAGAGCTTGTGTTTCCCGACTATCGACCACATCCTCATCGAGAATGTGGCCGCTCCAGCCGGCAGTGACATGCCGGCACCGATACTTGCAAATTCAATCTACGAAGAAATGCAACGGAGCTTCAGCCGACTCTGTCTCAACAAAGACGCCAACTTCCCGTTGTACAAGACCTCAGATTTTCCTGATCTTGCCTCCTTGAACATGTGCATTCAGCTTTATTATGAGAATTTCGATACGATCATGCCAATATTACACGACCAAGTCACCCGTATAAATGATCACTGGCTTCTTGCACTCGCTGTATCTGCGATAGGATGTCAGTACGCTGAGGCTGATGAATACTTCCGAATGGTGGAGCCGCTGCACGAGTTTCTTCGAAGGGCCATCATTCTCGAATTGAACAGTGAAGTCTTGAACAACATCGAGAGAGACAGACGCGGAATTGCTCTTGCTCAAGCCATGACCTTAAACCAGATTGGTATGCTCTACTCCGGCTCCTCGGCTCTGCTACACTTCGCAAGATCACAGCACAGTGCTATGATCGAACTTGCCCGCACGCTGGCTTTCCCAGCTAAGATGTCCGAAGCCACACTACTAGACGTTCAAGGTAATGCTTGTGATGATTCTAACGACACGGCGTGGAGGAGTGTGTTGTTTGACGAATGCAAGCGTAGGGTTGGCTATACCATTTGGGTGGGTACTATCCGACATTGGCTCCAGATTAGGACAACAGCTTACTTAGGCTAGCTCCTGGATTGCATGGCAATCTACCATTTTGAACAGCAACCTCTCATGCCACTAGATTTGGCGCCTACCTCTCTGCCTAACGATAAGCTTTGGCAAACAGCATCTGCCGCTGAGTGGCATTTACTGGCTGATGTGGGACAGAGTAAGAATCAAAGCATGTATTTCAGGCTATGGCTGACCTTCCTGTAGCTCTACCTTCGCTATCATCAGCGACTGTGGCCCTCTTCCGTGAAAAGCAGGTCATGCCGGAATTGGGTCAGTTCAGCCGTGTGATTCTACTCCATAGTGTTTACCGAGAGATATTTCATCTCAAAGACTACTTCGCAAGACCACTCGGCAACTGGATACCATCTTTACAGCAGGCAACAATCGACAACTGCGAAAGCATCGCAAATCCGTCTAATTCTGGTCATAGAGGAAGAAGCTTGTTAAACAGCTGGCGTAACGCAGCTCTCGACTGCGTGGATGTGTTGCACTGGGCCGCAAATGGGACAATAGCCCTCCAAGCTGGTGCCGAGCATCCAACAGTACTTCACCTGCATCTGTCGAGAACGGTGCTACTTGCGCCATTCGATCGATTCCAGATACTGGCCAATTCTGTGGTATCGATTACCCATGATTCTGCGTCTCGATCCTTAGATGTTGCCCGCCACAAACAGGTTCTGAACGCTGAACGCGATATTCTTGAGTGGGCTCAAAGGGATCCATGCAAAGCCAGGTTAGCTGTGCTCCACAGCGGCTGCTTGTTTTGGCATATCAGACGATATAGTTGTAGAGCTTTCTACGAACCAATGGCTGTCTTCTTAGCCACACTGACCATCTGGGCCTACAGCTCGTATGCGTCGAGAATCGCTAGCGAAATCCAAAAATCGCCCAAACAACCAGACAATTATGCTAAAGGTAACACTGCTACTCACACAGATATCAGCGACATTCCCTACGATGCTACTGCACCGTCTGCAGTAAGCGATGATGATGCTGAACCGACACCAACCTTCATACATCTCGATCGACCAAATGACGACGAGATGGTCCAAACTTTCGTCCGGTTTGGAACAGCCACCGCAATGAGAGCGAATATCACGGGTGTTGGCGACATATACTCACCCAAAGGCCCCGCCAGAGTTCTCAAGGAAGGGCGAAAGATCCTGGCAATGGTATCCACGGCCTGGGGTCGAAATGACAAATTTGCCTCTGTGCTTGATGGACTTGAGCAAATTGCATCAGGCCGTATGACTCTGGAGTTGGGTTCACGTTAGACGATTGGGCTTTGGTCCATTCTGGATTCAGACGCGAACTCGCAGCAACAGGAACATCCATGGTGGCCAGAAAACTCGATCACACTTCTAGCTCCCCAAGTCCTTTCACTCGTTCTGGTTCAGCATACATGGCGCGAAATATTCCGATACCGGTCATCTCTCCGGGGCCTCCGTATCGCTGCGCCCACCGGTGCGTCCGCCGTCGCTAAAATGGCTAGCAAATTACCAAGGCAACACCGTGGTCGACTCAAGAACTCTACGATGCCAAACCTGGGGCATAAAACCTTTACTCTCTGTCCGCTGTACTCTGTTGCCTTTTCCATTACGACATAAGTGCAGATGCTCAAAACGACTGCCAAGCATGAGAATTTAGTGATTGCCATTCCATTATCAATAATGTAATCACTGTATAGAAGAGCAAGCCGACCAGTGCTGCAATAAAGTACTCTAAACACGTGCCTATCCACAGAGACTAGGGACGCGAACCAATTCGTAAATCACGAATCGCAGCGTGGCTCAGAAATCAACGCGAGATTTGCCAACATGATTCACTTTGCTGCTGTGACCGCAACTTCGCTTTCAGAGATTTATCGAATCTTCAATGCCGCCGTCTTCGATCTTTCGGTACGATGCGAAGCTCCGCCATGGATAGCATGCCATTTCTCGTATGGCATTCTAGATACCCTGATTCAACTTCTCAATCTATTCTGTACCGAGTCAGAGCTAGCTGAAACATCTCCGATTAGCTATTCGGAATCGACCGGTGTGGCTAAAACCGCAGTGCTCGGATTTATTCGACTGTATATTAGAGCGGATGAGTTGTTGACGACTTTGCTTGGAACAAGTTGCCTGCTGTCTCGCTTTGGCATACTGAAGTCAACAGGTGCTATACTATTGATGCGAGTTGCTCGGTCAGAATCAGTATCGTGTATACTGTAGTGGGCAATTTGGTGCAATGAACTTACTACCTAACCTAGTCTAGCTTGTCAAGAAGATCTTCTCCCCTGTACTACCTAAAATTAGCCAACGAACGTAATACATTCCTTGCTACTGAATACCTTTCTTGTAACACGTGCTCTACAATATGAAGAGGATGGGTTGATTAGAAGTATGTGAGACGTTATGCACTGGCAATCTACAGGCACATGCGGGAGTAAGCAGAATGCTGGTGATATCTCGAATGCAGATGATCTTGTTTGGAGGTGTACGCGTCAGCAATCGCACAAGGAATTATCAAGAGGCTCATTGTGCATTCCAAGGGTCACAGTATTCTCATGAAGCCAACCAGATGCAGTTATATTAATTGGAGTTTCAGGTTCAGACTGTAGTGCAAGCCCATCACATGTATGTAATCGCGCTCAATATCCTGAGAGACAACAAACACCGTCGGATCAGCTAAGCAAGGACAGAATATAATGGCAAAATCACAATGCAGTACTCGTCATCTGAAGAGAATGCACCACTCTACGCTCAAACTCCATTCCCTCTAAACATTACAGCCAGGGACATACTAAGATCAGGGGAGCACAAATGAAGCGTCCGGTTACAACCGCTAGTGAATTCATTCCTGTACAGTTTCCTGGTCCGAAAAACGCAAACATGAGAAACACAGTGACAAAGTCGTTTGAGTATAAAGTACGTACAATTTGACCTGTTGCCAAGTGCATGTCGAAGGATATCCATTAGCTTCCCACCATGAAAACAATTCTATCCTTTTCAACGCTCCTGCTGGGATGCCTTGCCGCCCCGATGCCAGATTCGGGCATCATACCCGCTCCATTATCACCTCAGCAATACAAAGGTGAGGCTACATGGGTTCGAAGACAGCTCGGCGTTCTCCCAATTGTGGGTTCTATCTTGCCAATACTCGACGGTGCAGCGCCAATTCCTACCATACCTGCAGCACCTATCAACGAAGCAGTCGCTGGCCCCGTGGTAGCACCAGCGTTAATACCGGGTCTACTGGATCCGTTGGTATCTCCCTTGGATCCCATTCTCGCACCCGTGGAATCCGCACTTGCACCCGTGGTGTCAGTGTTGGCACCTGTGGAGTCGGTCCTGAGCCCATTGGTTACGCCACTGGCATCAGCAATTGCACCGGTGGTCTCGGTCGCGGACCCAGTGCTGACACCTGTCGTCTCCGCTGCAGCACCTGTGGTGTCAGACCTATTAGGAGCTGCAGATCCATTGCTGACTCCAGTGGAATCAGCAGTAGCACCAGCCGTGTCCGCAGTAGGGCCAGTGGTTTCTGATCTCCTGGGAGCTGTAGACCCGGTGTTGACGCCTGTTGTATCACTGGTAGCTCCGGTAGTTTCTGCAGTGGTACCAATCGTGTCAGAAGTCCTAGGAGCCGCGGATCCGGTGTTAACGCCTGTGATATCAGTGGTAGCCCCGGTAGTGTCAGATATACTAGGAGTAGCGGAGCCAATCATAACGCCCGTGCTGTCTGCTGTATTACCAGTGGTGTCTGGTATACTGGAGCCTGTGGGATCAGTCCTTGCACCTGTCGAGTCTCTTATACCCCCTGTAGAGTCAGCGTTACTCAACCCCGTGGGATCTATCATAGCTCCAGTGGCCTCAAATGTAGCATCAGTGGTGTCTGAAGTTCTGGACCCCAATGGCTCAGCAGTGGCACCGGTGGACACTGCCTTAGCGTCACTGTCATCGCCAGTACTGGTTGTACCGGTTCCTGTCATTACGCCAACAAACGCCGTACCCGGACCCCCTTCGGAAATTACCCCCGTTGAGATTGGACCGATTGATACTGTTCTTCCAGCGGATACTATGTTGCCGACCGAGACTATGTTGCCAACCGAAACTATGTTGCCAACCGAAACTATGTTGCCAACCGAAACTATGTTGCCAACCGAAACTATGTTGCCAACCGATACCGCTTCCACGACCGATACTGCTTTGCCTACTAGCAGTATACTGCCGACCAACGTTGTCGCACCAGTTGACACTAATTTGCCTGAAACCACGACTATTACTATCTCCGAACTACCGACAGCTACTCTGCTAGCCCCCGTCGTGTTGCCAGCACAGCCGACTCAGTTTTTCCCTCAGCGTCCTCCTTCAGAGGTTGGTGACGGGGTTGATCCACCGTATTTCCCATTTGAGTTCTTTAATTCTTTTCGCTTTTGAGTTCCTATATTCAATTTCTAATAGTTTTAGTACTATTAGAAATGTTAGTATTAATTTAACATTATATTTATAGTATAATGATTGTAGTTCTAGAATAAAAAATTCAGAATATATTTATAAGAAAAATAGCTTCTATATAACTATTAGACTTTAGTATCTCAGTTTTAACGTTAGAAGTAGGCTTAGAGTAGCTCTTTTTATAATTAAGAAGTCTAGGCTTAAGGTAGTTATTTGTTAAGTTTCACACTTTAGACAAAGTCTGTAAGTAATTGTTTAATTAGGTCTTAGAGATAAGTACGTGCAGAGGTTCTTAAGGGGGTAGTTATCTAGTTAAAGACTGTAGCAACTAGGGTTTATAAGAAAGAGTATAGAGTAGACTATCTGTTTTGCAAGCAGAGTTAAGATATTCTAATAACAAAGTTAATTAACAAAGTTAAACACAAACTATAAGAGTTGTGTTCCTATAATCTATATACTAAGAAGATATAATGCTTGTTAACAAGCAACTAGAGTTAGTCTAATAAAATACATAAGAGTGCTTGTAAATAAGTATATTGTACTATGCTTGTTAACAAGCAGTTATGTGTGTTATGCTTATTAATAAGTAGTTATGTAACAACTCTAGATATTCTGTCTTTCTCTACTTGTTATTTCTTTATAGAGAAGTTAGGGGTTTAGTTAGATAATACTTATTGCTGTGCTGCTCTCTCTACATAGAATTGTAACACTATCTCTTCTTTCTCTTTAGTTTGTTCTTAAACCACGTGATTATATTTTAGAAATTTATATAATCTACAATCTCTGCGTCTAGTAACCTATAAGTTAAGATGTTCTTATATACTTATAACATCTGTCTTGCATTAGAAATCTGTTAAGCTAACACACCTACTAAAGTTCTCTATAATTATTGTTTCTTTAGCAGTCACAAGTGCTATATTATGCTAGATAGTCTAAAAGGTCTAAAGTATGCTAAGTGTATAAAGGCTAGCAAGCTATATATAAACATGTCTTAGTTGTTGTTAGATAAGACTTACAAGGAGTATAAAAAGAAGGTAGAAAAAGACAAGTTGCTTTTTATAACTATTATTACGTAATTGTTGTGTAATAAGAAAATTCTAAAATAGGCAAATAAACACGCGCAGTAAAAGGCGCTATGTTTAGCAAATAGAATAGTTAAGGCAGGCAAGTTAGACCTAGCTAAGAAAGTTAATTCTAACTATTCTGCAGCGTCTATTAGTATGTGTGCCTTGCTAGCTATCTAGAGTGCTCTTAGCTTAATTAAAGAGTCTATAGCAAACTATAGTACTTGCGTACTAATTAGCAGCAACTCTTAAGATATGTAGATAGTTTCTATATATTTTCTAAGTCTAGGTATTCTAACTATTTAACTAGGTACCTTTGTTAGTTGCTATTTCCTTTATGTGTTACTATTTTTTTAACTTCCTATTTATCCTTACTGTTAGCTTAATAA